>LZPO01076148.1:12092-35443 GCA_001675575.1 Neotoma lepida
AGGGTGTAGCTCAGTGGTGAAGCACACAGTCCTGGGTTCAATCTCCAGCACTGCAAAAAAGAGACAATGAAAGGTCCCTTGCCTTTGCCATGCCAATAGTTGAGGCTCAGCAATTCTGTCTTGTGGAAGAGGTTCCTACAATTGTTCTAGAATGTAAGCTATCTCTCTTGCCTCTATCTACTTTTGCCAGTTGAATCTTCCATCCCTGTTTCAACTGCTGATTATGTCTCTGACTTGCCCAGTGTCACCTAGATGGGTGTTGGTAAAAATCATCTATAGCTGAGAACCAATCTAATATTTGATGAAAATGGCTCCCTTTGGCCCAAAACACTAATGATGGCTATGTATATATATGCAGGTAAAGCCATTGCTCCAGGTGACACGGCAGGAGGAGGAGATGCAGGCCAAGGAGGAGGAGATGCAGAAGATCAAGGAGAGGCAGCAGAAGGCAGAGACTGAGCTGAAGGAGCTGGAGCAGAAGCACANGCAGGTATGAACAAGTGCACTGTGGGCTGTGGGGGCAGCACAGCCAAGGGCTCAGCCCACAGTGAGATGTGAGTGATCTCATGGACACCTCCTAATCCTGCATCCTAATCCTACTCACAGCTGGCCGAGGAGAAGACTCTGCTGCAGGAGCAGCTGCAGGCAGAGACAGAGCTATATGCCGAGGCTGAGGAGATGCGGGTCCGGCTGGCAGCCAAGAAGCAGGAGCTGGAGGAGATCCTACATGAGATGGAGGCCCGCCTGGAGGAAGAGGAGGACCGGGGCCAGCAACTGCAGGCTGAGAGGAAGAAAATGGCTCAGCAGATGCTGGTAAGACATTGCAGGGGAGCTTATGGCAGGAATGGATTCACTGGACCCTTAGTGAAGGCATCTGATGATACATGGCCCGATGCTGAAAGATGGAAGCACTAAGGCTTAGAGACCAATGGCCATCGGCCCAGTGCCACAGAGCTAGAGCAGGAACTGAACACAAGTCTCCAGAGCCTGCTCTGTCTACTGCCTTGTGTTCTGTGTGCTGACACCTGTCCCAATAGCAACTTGGTGTAAAGGATAATTGTGTCAGCTATTATACTGTAACAAAACAGCCTGAACACAGCAGCTTCAGATAGTCCATATTTATCTTAGTAGTCAACAATTGAGGAGGGGCTTATGGCCACTCATGAAGTTAGCAATCAAGATCCTAATCAGGACCAGTCATTTGAAGGTTCAGTCAGGCTAGAAGATCAACTTCTTTGTGGCTTATTCACATGGCTATTAGCAGGAGGTGTCAATTCCTCAGCCACTTCATGGGGCTGCTTGGGCTTCCTCAATCATGGCTGTGGACTGCCCCCAGAAGGAGGGAGGAAGCCACAATGCATTCCATGGCCCAGGCTTCTAAGGTTACAATCAATCTATTACTTCCTTCCAATTGTGTTGAGAATTCTTAGCCCCCCTCCCCACACTCATGGGGCCTAATTTCCTGCCTCTGGAAGGAATGACTATCAAAAGTCTATAATATGATACTGACTCCCCAGTAAACACGTATCGCTGACACTGAGCAAATCAGAGTAGCCTAGTAACCTACATGGGCGTCTATCTCCTCCTTTCTGAAGGAGACAGCAATGAGCAGGGCATCCTCAGCCCAGCCTTCACACTGGCTAGCCCCAGATCTCCTCTAGTGACTTCGTTCCAGCAAGGCTGTGATCCTTGTCTCTCCCCCAACCAAGGACCTGGAGGAGCAGCTGGAGGAGGAAGAGGCTGCCAGACAGAAACTACAGCTTGAGAAGGTCACAGCTGAAGCCAAGATCAAGAAACTGGAGGATGACATCTTGGTCATGGACGATCAGAACAACAAGCTTTCAAAAGTGCGTTAGATGTACTAGTCTTGTCTGGGACACATGTCCAGCACTAGTGGCAGAAGCACCTTGTGAAAATGGGGATAATCAGTCACTTCAGTTAATAATTCCAAGCCAGCTAACTCCATTAGTTCAAGCTGGACATCAGCTAGCTCCGCTGTGGGCCGGGCTCTGTGTGGATCAGGACACTCATGAAGTAGGAGTTCAGTGTCCTGCACTGGGGCTTACACTCTAGCAAGTTAGAAGTAACCATTACTATTGTGACCAGGATCTGAAGATGCTCACCCTGTTACCAGTGGAACACTAGAGGATAAAGGAAGATCTCCAAGGAGACTCCGTGGAGGAGGTGGCATGAACATAGATTGAGGAACAGTTAGGAATACAACGTTGACCTGCTCTGCAGAGGTTCTGAGGCAGAGCCAAGTTGTCCTGTGGCAGGAATGAGGAGTCCTTTAGCGGAACATTAAGTGTGCAGGACACACTGGCATGAGGCGAGAAGTGGGCAGCCTGGGAGTTCCTAAAGAATTTCAACCATCTGGAACTCCTGGTGCCTGTGATTAGGAAGCGGGTTTTCTTTATACTGTTCATATAGAAGCTGCTGGAAATAAAATATAGACCATGGAGTGGAAATAAAAAACCACTGCGATGATTGTTTTACCCTTGCCCCCAAAGGAACGAAAACTCCTTGAAGAGAGGGTCAGCGACTTGACAACCAATCTAGCAGAAGAGGAAGAAAAGGCTAAAAACCTCACAAAGCTGAAGAGCAAGCATGAGTCCATGATCTCAGAACTGGAGGGTGAGTGGGGAAATAGGTGGAACCAGAAGCCATGTAAAGTGAAATAAACTGGACTCAAAGACAAATATCACATTTTCTCTCATATGTAGAATGTAGATTTTAATATTTTGTTTTATGTATTTTTATTATTTTATTTTCCATTTTCTTTAAAAATACATTTATTATTTATTGATTGTGTGTGTGTATGTGTGTCATATGTGGTGTGTATGTATGTGTGGTGTGTGTGTGGTTGTATGTGTGTGGGTGGTGTGTGGTCATGCATGTTACAGCATGCACATGGAAGTCACAGACAATTTTGTGGAGTTGGTTCTTTCCTTCTACTGTGCAGCTCCAGGGATTGAACTTAGACTATTGAGCTTGGCTGCAAGTGCCTTTACCTACTGAGTCATCCTGTTGGACCTATTTTACTTTATTTTTAGAGACAGTCTCGTGTAGCCTAGGCTAGCCTGAAACTTAGTATGTAGCCAAAGCTAGCTGTGAGCTCCTGCTCCTCCTGCTGACACCTCCCAAATGCTGGTAGTACAGGTGTGCACTGTGCTGAGCTCATGCAGTGCTGGGAATTGAATCCAAAGTCTTGTGCATGCAAGACACACATTATCAGCTGAGCCACATCCCCAACGCAGAGTCTAGATTTTAAATAAGTATATATGCATAGGCCATGAAAGCTGAAGGGGGTCTATGGAAAGGAAGGGGTATTAAGGTAGGGCAGGTGGCTGGACAAGAGAGGGAGACAGGGAGAGAAAAAGAACAATATCTTTGCTCTCATATGGAATCAGATTTTAAAAAAGAAAAATCAGGAAGCAGAAAGAGGGGCTATCTGAATAAAGAAAGGGGACCAGAAGGAGAGGGGAGGAGGGACAAGAGAGAGTAATTGAGGCAAATACAAGCAAAGTCCCACCATGTGTGTCTATGAAATGTCATTATAAAACTTACTATTCTATATGGCCTCTTTAAAAACTAATACACAGGGACTGGAAAGATGGCCTAGCAGTTAAGAGCACTTTCTGCTAAATTATGAGAACCAGAGTTTGGATCCCAGCACCCACAGTAGGTTGCTCACAAATGCTGATTACTCCAGCTATACAAGATCCAACATCATCTTCTGCCTCTAAAGGCCTCACACACATGTGCATACACACTCACACACAGATACTCACACATGAACGTAGATACTCACACACATATACACACACAGATACACACAGAGAGAATCACATGGACATGGACACGGACACTCACACACATATGCACACACACTCAAACAAACACACAGATAAAATAAATATTTTTTTGAAAAACACTAAAAACCAGAAAAATCAGAAAAGAACTTTTAGAAAGACAGATTATCCTGGGAAAGAGACTCCATCTGGGCTCCGTACTGTGTGCAATACACTCTGATGGGAAAGGTACTTTTTCCCAAGCTTGATATTCCCTTCACTGGAGAAGGGTCTAGGGCTGATTGTGCAATGTCCACAGCCCAGGTAAAAAGGCATAGGCCCCTTCCTGGTGTCATCCCCCTGCTGAGGTAGCCCTGACTCTGTTGCAGTGAGGCTGAAGAAAGAGGAGAAGAGCCGACAGGAGCTGGAGAAACTAAAGAGGAAACTGGAGGGTGATGCCAGTGATTTCCATGAGCAGATCGCTGACCTGCAGGCACAGATTGCGGAGCTCAAGATGCAGCTGGCAAAGAAAGAGGAGGAGCTGCAGGCAGCCCTGGCCAGGTGCGTGTGTGTGTGTGTGTGTGTGTCCCAGCCCTAGTGTGTGAGTGTGTCTGTGTCTGTGTGTGTCCAGAGGCCCTTGGGATGGATGTTGTTTCTCAGACCAGGTTTTCCTACAAGCCTTCCCAGCTATGCTCTCACCCCTAAATCTCACATTTGACTTTTCTTCCCTCCAAACTGAAGTTCTCTGCAGTGCCCCTACTCCAATGGTACTGTAGCATCTGGGGTGCCCAGAATTTGTCATCAGAACCCCAGTTCTGAGTTTCCAGTCACCCACTGAGTCCATCTCTGTCAGCATCACAAACATTGCATGTCTAGATTGGGTGGCTTTCATCCTCCCCATCCTACTCTCTCTGTGCATGCCAGCTTCCCTAGCCTTTGGCCACACTTCTCCTGGTCACATAGCCTAAGTCACCTGTCCCTCCTATTCCCTCTGTGTT
Source organism: Neotoma lepida (assembly GCA_001675575.1). Classification (NCBI taxonomy): domain Eukaryota; kingdom Metazoa; phylum Chordata; class Mammalia; order Rodentia; family Cricetidae; genus Neotoma; species Neotoma lepida. The sequence goes on from LZPO01076148.1 coordinate 16,882, forward strand.
TCATTTTTCCTGGCATTTGGCTGGCCTCAAGCTGTGGATATGGCAGCAGGAAATGACGAAATGTTTGTTGTGTGCTCAGTTCATTCCCAGAAGCACCCTCAGAAACCCAATCACCATGACGCTCTTAGACTCACTTCTCTGGGGAGTTGAGGAGGTACCTGCCCACACTGCTTATAAGAGGCAGAGCTGGGGCTCAAACCCAGGGCTTTTGATTAGACTCCTGACTCATCTCTTTTCTAATTTGGAGTGCATGGCAGAGCTTGGGTGACTAATAAAAGTGTTGCTCCAGTGCATTAGTCTGTGCTGGAACAGCAGCTGGGTTACCCAGAAAGACCCTGATCTCTCTGGCAGCTGCTGGGCTATAAGCATAACATCAGAGTACCTGCCTATCCCTCATCCTGGGCCTTCCCATTCATTGTAGTCAAGTTGGATAGTAAAGCTAAATGTGATAGTCTATACATGTAATCCCAGCACTCAGGAGGCTGAGGCAGGAGGATCACAGTTTTATGAACAGCCTGGGTTCCGTAAGCAAGATTCTGTCTTAGAAATAAAAAGATGTTAGCTCTACCATGCACCAGGACAGAGCTCAGGGCTAGGGCCTAGAAAAGGATCTGTGATGAGCATAAGGACAGATTTTATTGATGGAGGATGTAAAGTACAAGGGACCTCTTTCATAGGGATGTGTTTTATTCACTGAAGGATCAGGGCCTAAACAATATTCAGGATACTGGGGGATTCAGGTGGAGGCTGGCTCCTAATAGAAGAGCAAAGAATCACCAGGTTGATTGACCACTTTTCACCGTGACATTCCAGGTGACTAGGTGTCATTCATTTCCTTCCATTAAAGGAAATAGGCCCGTGTGATTAACACTCCTGGTTTGTCTAATGCTTTCTTTAAGCTGAGCCTCCTACACTTTGGGACACAGGAGCCAGTCCCAGAAGAGTTTTTGGTGGCATTGGATAGCCTTTGCTGTGAGGTCTTAATCTGGGTGTTCCATCCCGGGCAGGCTCGATGAAGAGATCGCCCAGAAAAACAATGCACTAAAGAAGATTCGAGAGCTGGAGGGCCATGTCTCAGACCTACAGGAGGACCTGGACTCAGAGAGGGCTGCCAGGAACAAGGCCGAGAAGCAGAAGCGAGACCTGGGGGAGGAGCTGGAGGCACTGAAGACAGAGCTGGAGGATACACTGGACAGCACAGCCACACAACAGGAGCTCAGGTGCAGCGCTGGGCCCCAGAGGCCACTGACTCCAAGCAGATCTGAAATCACTGACCTTCCTAGTTGTGTCTAGAACACGAGTATGTTTAGTTTTATCTGTAGGAGAGCAATAGTGCGGAATTCAAGGACAACTTAAAAATGATGTCAAATTCCTCCAGTTCCACCCATAGTTAGGGTTTTAAAGTAATTTCTTCCTCTGTATGTGTGCATGTGTACATGTTTTATGTTAAATTTTAAAAATAACATTCATCAGATTGGTCTCCAACTTAAGATTCACTACCAGTAAATAGAGGAGACAAAAAACCATATCCCAGACAATATTCCATCTCTAGTAAACATAGGTTATTTATTCATTTAATGAGTATATAAACCTTTTGAATATATCCTATGGTAGGGGTCTCTGTTAACTGCGACCAAGCATTCCCCACACTTTGGATTTTATACATATACCAAATATTAGTTCCACCTTTTTGTTCCCCTCTCACCTATCTGGAGATACAGAAAAACCCAGAACAGTGCCTAAAAGCTCCAAGTCAGGTTGGCTTCGTGTTGTGGCTCTGTCACACAGTGGTTGGGATGCCATGGGTAAGGTGCTTCCCCCCTTAGCCTGCAAATGACATCATTGCCTTATAGAGTTGCTATGAGGATGAGATGCTGTGTATGGAAAAACAGGTCCAGCTGGGCTTGGTGGCTACTGCTTATAATCTTAGCACTCAGAAGTGGAGGCAGGAGGATTATGAATTTGAGACTAGCCTGGGCTATGTATTGAGTGAAATCCTGTTTTAAGAAAAAAAATCTTAGCTTAGAGCCTGGCATATAGTAAATTCATAGTAAGTGCTGGATAAAGCCAAGCAGTGTTAATATTTAAGGGACATCTGCAGGCTACAGACACACTCTTACTTATATTTTCTATGCCAGTTTGCCATCCTTGAGAGATTCTGGGAGCAGGTAAGATGCTCCCTGTTTCACAGCTGATATAACACTGTGGGGTTAGGGAGGTTAGGCAAGTCACCATGGCTCACACAGCCAAGGAAGACTTCAGCTCTGGGTACCAGGAGACCTCTTGTCCCCTTGCACAGTACTGTCACAGGCAAACCCCTGTCTCTGGCCTGAGTGTCATCCACTGTGTTCTTTTTCCCTAGAGCCAAGAGGGAACAGGAAGTGACAGTGCTGAAGAAGACCCTGGATGAGGAGACACGGTCCCATGAGGCCCAGGTCCAGGAGATGAGGCAGAAGCACGCACAGGCAGTGGAGGAACTCACGGAGCAGCTGGAGCAGTTCAAAAGGGTGTGTGCTCAGGAAACATCCCAGAAACCACATTTTGATGGCAGAATTCACCCACTCTTGTCTAGAACTTTGGGACTTCAAATGTTCCTAAAACCCAGAACCTTTTGAGTATTACAAGTGAAAAAATTCTACCCCAGATCATGAAATGGGTCATAGTCGGGATGCAGGTATACCAAGATACTTGATAAAATGATCTTCAGGCTGTGGAGACATTGTCTATGAAAAGTAGGCAAATCATATTCAGCCTGAGTCTGTTCCCCGAGGTGCTTCTTTATGTACAGACACAAATATCCTACAACCCCAAAAGCTATGAGATTCATGACTCTCAGATTTAGAGAAATTGTGTAGCCTAGATATGTTGTGAAGGATCTTAAAAGCTGTGTGGTTTTCTCAGACTCCAGGAGCTGCATGGTTTTCTCTTCCATCCTCCTCACCAGCTGAAGTCCCCCTCCTGTTTCCTGTTTTTACCCAAACACTTTTTTTTCCTTAGGTGATCCACATATGTATAGGAACTGGTTAGGTGAAATAACTTGATCACAGAAATAGCAGGGAAAGTTAGACAAGAAATGTGAAAGATAATAGGGAGTGGTTGGCAATCAGAACCAAATGGAGTAGGAGTGCCCCACTAACAGAACAGCCACTGCCTAGATCAGCTGGTTTTTGCCTTGAGGGAAGGTAAGACTGGGTCTTTAGTTTGTTTTGGGGGAGTCAGAATTATTGAAATATATAAACAGATAACCCCCCCACCCCCACACTTTTCTTATTTTTAGTAGGGTCTCATTCTACAGCCCAGGCTGTCTTGGAACTCATAATAATCCATCTGCTTCAGATGGAGTTCTGGGATTATAGGCATAAACCATCATGGTCTGCCTTCCTTTCTTTTTCTTTCTCTCTATTTTCTTCTTTTGAGACAGGATCATATTAGATAACTCTAGCCTCACTTTCAGGATTTGCCTCTTGAGTGCTGGGATTACAGGAGACAGAACATGAAGCTGTTAAAGAAGAGCTGGGAATCCATATTTTCCTGGGAAATGTCCTAAAATTTGGTAACCCATACAGAGCAGGCCTCAGGGACATGGAAGCAGGTTGATGAGGCTTCTGGATGTGTTTCAATCTGATTCCTGAGTTCAGGAACTAGAATCCCGGGAGCCCTGCAGAAATTCTATGCTCCCTCCATCCCTTCCCTTGGATGAGATGGACTAGAAGGAGGGGCAGGGAGAGGAAGAGACAAGCCCACCTCCCTCTGCTTCCCTCGGCAGGCCAAAGCAAACCTGGACAAAAACAAGCAGACACTGGAGAAGGAGAATGCCGACCTGGCCGGGGAGCTTCGTGTCCTGGGCCAGGCAAAGCAGGAGGTGGAACACAAGAAGAAGAAGCTGGAGGTGCAGCTGCAGGAGTTGTTGTCCAAGTGCAGTGATGGGGAGCGTGCTCGAGCTGAGCTGAGTGACAAGGTTCACAAGCTACAGGTGAGGGCAGCATCCTAGGCTGCTGCTCTACTACAACAGACCTCTGCTCAGCCTCCCAAGTCCCTTTGGCTGCCAGCAAGTTGGCTTCCTTGAGATGCATCCTTGCACTCTCTTGTGTGAATTCTTTTTGTCAAAACTTCATGTATATACTTAATGAACATTTACTGAACACCTACTGGATGCCAGGCATTGTGCTTAATCCTAAAATAAAAGAACAAGGAAGAAGACAGATTGTCTCTGTGCCATCTGAACCCCAGCCTGCTGGGGTGGGAGAGATGGCCACAAACAGAGAGAAAATCCGAAAGACACACATAATACTGCAAGGGCAAATACAGGGCAGTCTGGGGTCAGGAAAGGCTGCCCTCGGGAGGACTGACACTCACTTACATACGTTTTCAAGCAGAGGCAATACTATATGCAAAGACCCAGTGGTAAATGTGAAAAGTAGAAGGGGTCAAGGGCCAGCAGTGCTGACAAGTTAGGAGGAGAAATAGTACAGAACAGGACCAGAGAAGGAAGCTCTGGCCAGATAATAAAGGGTGTCTGATGCCCCTATTAGATATCTGTTGGTGTTTATCCCAAGTAACAGAGGCAACTGAAGCTGATAAATGATGGAGCCTGTGTATCTTTGGTTTCAGCTTCAGAGACACATTTGGCCTGAGTTTCAATTTCCAAAGAATGGCCCCAAGTTTGATAAATACTTAACTGTGCTCACAAGCTAGATCTAGGAAGCAGGGAAACACCACAGGTCTGGTTCCTTGCAGTTGAGAACAAGGGTTTGCTACTCCAATATACAGTGACACTTAAGGCCTTATTATATAAATGGGAAAAGTGAGGTGGGGGCTACTGCTGTACATCCCAAGCACACCTATGCAGAGCCACCAGGGCTGGTGTAGAATGCAGAGATGCAGGAAGGGTCTCTACTCCGTGCCTTTAGCATCCACCTCTTTGATGGCCATAAAGGTCAGAAAGAGCAAAGAACAGAACCTACCTACAATTTCTTCCCCAGTAGTAAGGAGTGAACAAGTCAGGAGTGGTTTTCAACACTGAGACTCTCAGATCTGCAGCTCATCTCTGCCAACCTTGGTGTGGACTTGGAATCCAATAAGGTGGAGCCTAACTGGGTCCAGTCAATACAATGTGGCTCTGATAGGTTCTTAGAACTGCAGAATCTAGGGCCATGATTCCCAACTTGTAGCTGATGGGTTCCAGAAGGAGCCACAGTTGTCTCTCACCTCCTGGGTATTTTCTGTCACTGGGCACCACAGATCCTATCCCACAAAGGTGCGTTATGTACTCTGAGTAAAAAGGGCTCCTCTTGCTGATCTGTGACATGAGTTTCAACTCACCAGTCTCTCACCCCTCTCAGAATGAAGTGGAGAGTGTCACAGGCATGCTCAATGAGGCAGAGGGCAAGGCCATCAAACTGGCTAAGGATGTGGCATCCCTTGGATCCCAGCTTCAGGACACTCAAGTGAGTATCCTACTGCACCATCTGGGAGACCTGGAGTGCCTGCTTCCTTGGGGGAATCCCTGGGACCACCATGCATGCTTTCTCTTGTAGGAGCTACTTCAAGAAGAAACCCGGCAGAAGCTCAATGTGTCCACCAAGCTGCGTCAGTTGGAAGATGAGAGGAACAGCCTGCAGGACCAGCTAGATGAGGAGATGGAGGCCAAGCAAAACCTGGAGCGCCACGTCTCCACCCTAAACATTCAGGTACGGACAGCATACTGGGGCCCACCGTGCATCTTCGACTCTCTTCTGGGTCCCACAGTGGGTCCTCTCCTCACCTCCAGGGTCCACTGCAACTCCTTTTCTCTAGGATCCCCATGGGTCCTCTCCTCTCCTCTGGGCCTGTGTGGTTTGTTTTGCTCACTAGCTCCCTCTGCTGTTGGATTTCCTCAGCGAGGAGGAAGAGAGTTCATTTCTCAGGGCCCAACTCTTGGCCATTCCAGCTCTCCGACTCTAAGAAGAAGCTGCAGGACTTCGCAAGCACCGTGGAGGCCATGGAGGAGGGAAAGAAGAGGTTGCAGAAGGAGATGGAGGGCCTCAGCCAGCAGTATGAGGAAAAGGCCGCTGCCTATGACAAACTGGAGAAGACTAAGAACAGGCTTCAGCAGGAGCTGGATGACTTGGTCGTAGACTTGGACAACCAACGGCAACTAGTGTCCAATCTGGAAAAGAAGCAGAAGAAATTTGATCAGGTAGGGCTGAGAGCTCACTGCCCTGTCCTTGAACATGGAGTGAGGTCAGTTCCGTGTGTCACTGTCGTGGTGCTGGGAGTTTGAATTTCATCTGGACTTTGCTGGAAGCAGTGGAAGGATATCTTGTCTCATCTTAGGTGACCATGACATATAAGGGCCACTAGGTCAAAGCATGAACACATCAGAATGCTTAACATTAAGATTTTTCTAGAAAATCTTAATGTTTAATGTTCACACTGTGAAAACTGCCCACAGACATAGCCTTAAGGCTGGCACAAGTCCTAACCAAACGAGGGTCATCCTCATCCACTCAGTCAATACTCAGAAGCACCGCTGGGTGTTATAATTCCAAGCATCTGTTCTTCAGAGCATATTATTTAATTTCCACTTTTTTTTATTTTTTGAAATGGTCTCCTGTTGGCCCAGTTGGCCTTGAACTCACTACATAGCTATAGTTGACTTTCAATTTCTGAACTTCTAATTCTCCTGTTTCTACCTTTGGAGCACTGGGGTCACTGGCATGCCATACTCAGTTTTATGCAGTACTGGNGACTGAATTCAGGGCTTCTGCATGGTAAGCAAACATTCTATTAGCTGAGGCACCCCTTTCCCTCAAAGTGTATAATTGTTAATATCACCAAATGCTTCATTATGTGAAATTTAAAGCAATTGTGTAGTCACTGCCAGAATCTATCACTAACCATTAACATTGTGCTACATGACTTTTGCCCTACTTTTTTGGGGGTGGGGTGAGGGGTGGGGAGAGGATCTTACTATGTAGCCTTGGCTGGCTTAGAACTGGTAATATATACCAGGCTGGCCTCAGACTCACAGAGATCCGCCCATCTCTGCCTCCCAAGTGCTGAGATTAAAGGAGTGCACCACTATGCTTAGCCCTATCCTAGTTATTTATAATAAAGATGAATCACACGACCCAACATATTTAATCTTTTGGGTACATTTCAAAGCAAATCACAGACATCTGTGCCCTTCTCCCTTAACATGTCACACTGCATATTAAAAGATACTTGGGCCGATGAGATGCCTCAATTTATAAAGTTGCTGCCAAGATTCATGACCTAAATTCAGCCCCTAAAATCAAAAATCAAACCTACTTGGTGAAGGAAAGACCAGACTTCCCCAAATTGTCCTCTGGTCATCCTGTGGCACACACATGTACACACACACACAAATAAATGTAAATAAATGTTAAAAAAAAGACAAAAATAGTTTTGCAGCCAGGCATGGTGGCACAGGCCTGAAATTCTGACTCTCAGGAGGATGAAGCAGGAGGATTATGAATTTAAGGTCAGCCTAGGCTAGGTTACATAGCAAGACTGTCTCAAAACACTAATATTGATTATTATTATTTTATATCTTTGAGTTAAATTTACATATGCTTCAAAGCATACATCCTTTAAATATGTAGTTACACTGTTCTGATAAATGCACCTGTTATGACCCAAACTCCTTAATGTATATTACCCTTACTTACTAAACACGATTTTATATGTGATGTAGGATTATTCTAAAACTCAGTTTACAGATTGTGCTGTGAGTCCAAATGCTAGGAGTTGAGGGGCCACTGTTCCCCGACAGGCCTCATCGTGTTGAGCTTGTATAGGACACCCTGGTTTCTCCCTTTCCCAGCAGCCATTCTGCTCTGAACTGTCATTTGCAGCCATGGTCACATTATCTACTAGAGGGCCAGAAGTTGTGTTTCATTGCCTTCCTGTTGATATTCTATGGGGTTTGGTGTCACTGTGCTGTTAGGAGTTCCCTGCTGCTCATCTGTCTCTACTGAATTCTGCAAGTCTGGTTTTAGGTGCTATGATCTGTAACATGTTGCTCCCTCTTCCATCAGATGAGAGTTGTGTTAAGTTGGAAGAGTCATCTTTGACTTTTCTCCAGGCATGTACATAACCATACACCCTCAGGATGGTGCATGGGCTAACTCTGTAAGAAAGAGACTTGTGGCCATGCAACAAAAACATTATTCAATGTCACTTTGTCCTTAGTAGCAGGATGTGCTAACCCAATGGGCAGTTTGATCTAGCAGTGAGAAAGTAAGATGACTTCCACGTGTATCTAAATTGCTTGGACTTGCACCGAGCACATTCAGTGTGACAGGGCTTTTTCACATCTGGGGTTCAATGAGCTTCAGGTATGCTGGGGANGCCTCTGAGCCTTGTGTTCTTTCAGTTGTTAGCTGAGGAAAAGAACATCTCTTCCAAGTATGCGGATGAGAGGGACCGAGCTGAAGCAGAGGCCAGGGAAAAGGAAACAAAGGCTTTGTCCCTAGCCCGGGCCCTTGAGGAGGCTCTGGAGGCCAAAGAGGAGCTGGAGAGGACCAACAAGATGCTCAAAGCTGAGATGGAAGACCTGGTCAGCTCCAAGGATGATGTGGGCAAGAATGTAAGTGGTTCTGAATCTCACCAACTGGTGCCTCAATGAGGTCCATCAGTTTGCTGTGGGCACAGGAGGCCAGGGAACAGCAGTGGGGGCTGCGACATCAGGAGTCATGGCAGACCCTAGCGACTCATAAGCCTCCATTCTGTGAGGGTGAAGCCTCACTTAAGCAAAGGCCCTGCCCACTCTGCCTGCCAGGTGCATGAGCTAGAGAAGTCCAAGCGTGCCTTGGAGACCCAGATGGAAGAGATGAAAACCCAGCTGGAGGAGCTGGAGGATGAACTGCAGGCCACTGAGGATGCCAAGTTGCGGCTGGAGGTCAACATGCAGGCCCTCAAGGGCCAGTATGAACGAGATCTCCAGGCTCGAGATGAGCAGAATGAAGAGAAGCGAAGGCAGCTACAGCGGCAGGTGAGCCAGCTCTCATCTGTGACTGGGACACCCCCATCCTCCACCCTCACTTGCTGCCAAGATTCATGACCTCAGTTCAGCCCCTAAAAACTACTTGGTGGACGTAGTGGATACCCCCACCCCTAGCAACATACACAGGATTGTTCTGAGTCCCTGGGAGCTCAAGGAGTAGCTAAGTATGCCCGGGCTGTGAGGGGCATCCCTGTAGCCTGTACCTTTCTTCCTGGCTCAGCTGCATGAGTATGAAACAGAACTGGAAGATGAACGGAAGCAGAGGGCTCTGGCAGCAGCAGCAAAGAAGAAGCTGGAAGGGGACCTGAAAGACCTGGAGCTCCAGGCTGACTCAGCCATCAAAGGGAGGGAAGAAGCTATCAAGCAGCTTCGAAAACTGCAGGTGGGTGATGCTGTGTTCATGGAGGAAGGAATGTAGGCGGAGGAAGAGGCAGCTCCCTAGGCCAGGTGCATCAGTGTGGAGACCTCAGGAAGCAGCCTGCCTCTGTCAGAGGTGCAGGCCAGCAGCTGACTCTGAGCCACTTTTAGGCACAGGTGGTGGTTTTCTGAGTGAGGCACCATTACTGGGCTCCTGTCCACTCCCCTCAGTTCACATGGAAGATTCTGACACTAGAGATTCACCAAGATAAACTGGAAATTCCAAGGGGTTGGCATGCAGAGGTAAGTCTCCCTGTGCAGAACCAGGTGGGTGAAGTGGATCTTGCTTGTCCTGTTGACTTATGCAGGCTCAGATGAAGGATTTCCAGAGAGAGCTGGATGATGCCCGTGCCTCCAGAGATGAGATCTTTGCCACCTCAAAAGAGAATGAGAAGAAAGCCAAAAGCCTGGAAGCAGACCTCATGCAGCTCCAGGAGGTAGGGCTTTCCCTGCTGGTGTCAACCTCTCACGAGCTGTGGCGGGACTCACACAGCTCCCCCAGGCCCAGGCACACAGATTTCCTTCCATCTGCCAGCTTCTTTCTGAATGACTGGCCCTCCCTCTCACAAAGAGCAAAGAGAGCCTCCCTGAGCTCAGAAGGGGAACTGCATTTCAACTGTGCAAGGTAGCTAGAGCCTCTCTCTCCTGCTTCAGGACCTAGCAGCAGCTGAGAGAGCTCGAAAGCAAGCTGACCTGGAGAAGGAGGAGCTGGCTGAGGAGCTGGCTAGCAGCCTGTCGGGAAGGTAAGGCTTCAGGGGAGGCAGTTGGACCTGGGATGAGAGAACAACCAGCATGAGTGTGCCCTGGGACCTTCACTTCAAAACAGCAAACCTGAGAGCCCTGACTGATTTGGAAATGTGGCATTTCTTTCATTCTGTGTGAGTAGTGGCAGGGACTCTGGCTTTGCTGGTGCTGGTCTGTATGTGAGTCCTGGCTCACCATTTCCTAACAGGCTGTATCTAATTTTGCTCTGCTGTGGCTCAGATACTCGAGAGGCCATTTAAAGGAGAAACGGCTTATTATGGTCTCAGGATTCAGTACAAGGTCTTCGGCTCTGCTGATCCTGGACTCAGGCTAGTACAGAACATCATGGCATGTTGAAGAGGCTGTTCACCTCAGGGTAGACAAGAAACTATGAATTTAAGAAGGGAGTGAAGTCCCCAAGGACACACACCTACCCTACCCCCCTGTGACCTGCTTCTTCTAACTAGCCTCCATTTCCTGCTTTTTATCATCTAGGAATTCCATTATGTTTTGAATCCATCAAGGAATTAACTCATTTATTAAGCCAGAGCCTCAGAATCTAGTCACTTACCAGAGGCCACCAGTTGGTAACCAAGTCCCCAGTACATGAGTTTGTGAGGGACATTTCATATTCAAACCATGACACAAGGTGATCTTGGGTGACTTTAGTCTCCTTTGAGCTTGTTTCCCCAGTTTAGAGAATGAGGGCCACCTGAGACAGCACCTTTCCAGATAGAGTGTCCTATGATTGGGTACAGTCTGTGGGTCCCCAAGGCACATGCATTCCCCTCAGGAATACACTGCAGGATGAGAAGCGCCGCCTGGAGACAAGAATCGCCCAGCTGGAGGAGGAGCTGGAGGAAGAACAGGGCAACATGGAGGCCATGAGTGACAGGGTCCGCAAGGCCACCCTGCAGGTAGGAGATACTGAGGTTGGGGTGATGGGAAAGGGAAGGGACAATTCCTTGGGCCATTTAAGTTAGCACAGTGAGCTCAGTAAGCAACCTGCCCCTGTCTGGTGCCCTACCCATTTAGTTCTTGGTGGCTGCTTCTGCCCTACACAGGACACCTGTACTGGGCACTTAGCCACTAGACTCAAAAATAGCAGACCACTTGGGGGCTACAGTGAGGCAAGACCACTTGGCCATGTTCCCCACACAGGAGCAAAGCACCTTGTGTTTCCTGAGAAAGGGTCTAGGTGAAGCCCAAAACTGGCTAAGTGGCATGCACCACAGGCCTGCTTTGTGTCAGCTCCAGGGATGGAGGAGAGAGAGGAAACCTGGAAATAAGGCACAAGGTCCTTCCTCCTTATCTTAGTTAGGGTTTCTATTGCTGCGACAAAACACCATGACCAAAAAGCAAACTGGGAAGAAAAGGGTTGATTTGGCTTACACTTCAGCATTTCTATTCATCACTGAAGGAAGTCAGGACAGGAACTCAACCATGGCAGGAACCCAGAGGCAGAAGCTGATGCAGAGGCCATGGAGGGGAGCTGTTTACTGCCTTGCTTCCCCTGGCTTGCTCAGCCTGCTTTCTTATAGAACCCAGGACCACCAGCCCAGGGGTGGCACCACCCATCATGGGCTGGGTCCCCCACCATTGAACACTGATTGAGAAAATGCCTTACAGCTGGATCTCAGTGAGGCATTTCCTCAACTGAGGCATCTTCCTCTCTGATGACTCTAGCTTGTGTCAATGTGACACACAAAACCAGCCAGCACACTCCTTGTCCACTAGTGGCATGCCTGTACCTGTCTGCTATCTTCAGAAGACTCTGGACAGACCTGCAGGGTCTTATCTGGCTTCCTCCACCACATGGCCATCGGGAATGACTCTGGTGTTTTCCCTCACTACTCTGCCCAGTCCCAAGAGTCCTTGGTGCCTCTGTGGAGTGGAAGCTTCCTGAGTATCCCTCTGTGATGGGTGCCAGGGACCACCCTATAGCCCCTCAGCATCTGGGCTAGGGAACTTAGGAATAACTAAACAGAAGGTCCCTGGCTCAGTCTAAGTGACACAGGAGACTTCTGAGCTGAGTCTTGGGGTGACAAGGAATGGAGTGGATGGAGAGAGAGCATGCAGGTGCTCTAGCCTTAGGGACCCATGGCAGTAGACTTGTTCTGATACCCACCCCAGCTCTATGCTTTCTGCCTCATGGCCATTCCTCTTCCCCAGGCTGAGCAACTGAGCAATGAACTGGCCACAGAGCGCAGTGCAGCTCAGAAGAATGAGAGTGCACGGCAGCAGCTGGAGCGCCAGAACAAGGAACTCCGTAGCAAGTTGCAGGAGATAGAGGGTGCTGTCAAAGCCAAGCTCAAGTCTACTGTCTCGGCACTGGAGGCTAAGATTGCACAGCTGGAGGAGCAGGTTGAGCAGGAGGCCAGGTACAGGGCCTCTGCTTTCTGGAGACTGGAAAGGAACACCAGGGCAATCATTTACCCTAAGAGCCTCATTTCTGGTGTATGACAATGGAGTTCACTGGTAGCCACACTGTAGGGATATGCTGAGGACAGAATGGAGACACAAAGTATTAGGCCTGCCTCTAGCCAAGAGCAAACCCTCCAAATGTTAGTTGCTGTTAAGATGGTGATGGTCCTCCAGACATGAGCCAGCCTTGATGGGCACCTGCCTGCCACCAGGTACATGAAAGGTCTAGCCACTAGTCCACAGACACAAGAAGGCTTCCCTGCTTAATCATGAGTCACAGCATCTTTACGACCTAATGTTTTAAAGATTCAGAGCTACTTATACCAGCTTTCTGGATGATTCACACACTTCTGTGGTTTTTAGTTTACTTGCAGATGTGTAGAATGATCATAATTTTAGAACATTTGCATCACTTCAAAAAAAAACAACAACAAAAACCCAACAACAGCAAAAACATTCTTAGTCCTTCCTTCCCCACCATCCCCAACTTTAACTATCACTTTGGAATGGCTTATGCTGAGTATATTGAACTTTTCTCATGGTTGTGAGAAACTGCCTGGCAGAAGCGACTTAAGACAGGGTTTGTTTTGGTTCCTCATGTGGGAAAGGCATTATAGAGCAGCTTGGTTTAGGGTTAGCTCACCTGCAGCTGCTGCTTCTCATATCTTGGTGGACCAGGCATCAGAAAGTTTGGGCTAAACTAGAAGCAAATATCACCTTTAAGTCCTGCCTCTATTGACCCATTCTGCTAGCTAAACTAAGTTCTACAACCTTGCCAAACAGCCTGTCCTGCTGGGTATCAAACATTTGCCTGTGGGGGTATCTTACATAAATGGAAACCTTTTGTGGCTGGCTCATTTCTTCACAAGAGGTTCTTAGGTCATTTGTGCTATAGCATGCCTTGATACCTCACTTTTCTTTATTCTACATCTGGCTGATCTTTGGGGTGACTTTTGATTTGGGGATTGAGGAATCTGGGATGTGTTGTTGTTTGGCTTTACTCTTTTGGGGGCCCACCACCCAGTTCCAAAATAAATCACACATGGAGGCTTATTCTTTNCAGGCTTGAAACCTGAGAGATCAGGGAAATAGGAAAAGCCAGCCACAATCTAACCTCACCTCACCAACTCCACAGCTTCCAAAGACAGATACCTCCTGTATACCCATGCCTATATACCTTTCTGTTCTGTTCTCTCATTGGCTCTCTCAGCCCAGCTACATCACTTCCTCTTCCTGCCCAGCTCTTTCACTTCCTGTCTGTCTGTACAGACCTCTAGACCCCTATGGTTGGTACTGGGATTAAAGGCGTGTGTCACCATGCCTGGCTCTGTTCCCCAGTGTGGCCTTGAACTCACAGAGATCCAGACAGATCCCTGGGAGGCTTATTCTTAATTACAAATGCCTGACCTTAGTTAGCTTGGCTTAGTTTCTAGCCAGCTTTCCTTAACTTATCCAGTCTACCTTTTGCCTCTGGGCTTTTCCCATTCTCTTACTTCTGTATCTTACTCTTACTCCATGGCTTGCTGTGTAGCTGGCCCCTGGAGTCCGCTTCCTTCTCTGGCTGCTCAATCCTCTCCATTCCCAGATTTCTCCCTCTATATATCCTCTCTGCCTGCCAGCCCTGCCTATCCTTTCTCCTGCCTTGCTATTAGCCAGTTCTTTACTAGACCATCAGGTATTTTAGACAGGCACAGTGACACAACTTCACAGAGTTAAACAAATGCAACATAAACATAAAAGTAACACACCTTAAAATAATATTCTACTACAGGGATACCATGTCTTGGTTAACATACCAACAACAAGGATGCCATCTCAATCTGAAACTACTTTCCTTTCCTCTCCATAACAGAGAGAAACAGGCAGCTACCAAGTCGCTGAAGCAAAAGGACAAGAAGCTGAAGGAGGTCCTGCTGCAGGTGGAGGATGAGCGCAAGATGGCAGAACAGTACAAGGAGCAGGTAGCCACAGCTGCTGCCCCTTCCTCACTGTCTTGGCCTTACCCAGTGCTTTGGGGCCCCACATGTATGGCCTTGCTGACCCACTGTCCTTCCCTTGGCAGGCAGAGAAAGGAAATACCAAGGTCAAGCAGCTGAAGAGGCAGCTGGAAGAAGCAGAAGAGGAGTCCCAGCGCATCAACGCCAACCGCAGGAAGCTGCAGCGGGAGCTAGATGAGGCCACTGAGAGTAATGAGGCCATGGGCCGAGAGGTGAATGCCCTCAAGAGCAAGCTCAGGTGAGGAATTGGGGGGAGGGCAGCTGGGGGCAGACTTGCCAGCCCGAAGTGCCTGCCCTGCACCCATGAATTCGCTCCCCTGCATCCATATACTCAACAACACCCTCAACTCCCTCCCACCTTTGTGATTCATTGGACATTTTTATTAGTCCAGAAGCCTATCCTTCATTGCATGATGGACAATTACCAACCCTCACTTCTTATCTTTCTTGAAACTTCTATCTCAGGTTCTCATCCTTAGCACACTGCCGAATTGGGTATCGTTGGGCTGGGCTGTGCATATAGGATGTTTAGCATCTACCGAACACTGTGACAACTACAAATGTCTCTAGAAGTTGTCAGGTGGCCCCTCATGAAGATGCCCTGCCCACACTATATCATGGGGACTGGGTTCAGGCCTCTTGCTCAAGGCTGCCTCCTGCTCTGTACCACATCACTCTGGGCACTCTGGCCTTCTAGCCTCTCTTCCTCCACTGTTCTCTGTGATTTTAATATCCTAGAAGCCTTGCTTTCTGTCCCTTGATCTTGTTGCGCTCTTGGATGTGATTAGAGACTCTAGACTCTTAACTGCACTGTGGGCATCCTGCCAGAGATAGCTAGCTATCTAGCTCTGTGCTCTTTGCTCCCTCCATGTTTTCTTNCATGGCCCCCAGTGGCCCCAGCTTCCTTTCCATGGTCAACTATGCACCTGCCCTTTATGCCTCATCACTCTGTAGCCCTCCCTTTCTTTGCTGGCTTCATTAGGCTGGTGCCCAGCCCAGCCCTAGTGTAACACCTTCTGCACAGCCAAGACATAAACTAGATGACACTCTACTGCCGCTTCCATTCTGAGTGTGTTGATAGCCAACTAAATCTCCCCCACAAGTGGATTTCTCATCTCCCATCTCACTTTCCACTGATGACTTCACTTCTTTTTCAACTGGAAAATAGAAGTGATAGTGAAATACACACCAGTTTTCCCCTACACCTGCTGTGACATCTGTGCTGAACTATGTAGCAATGCCAAGGCCTTGTTAAACCTGGCTCTCATCAGCTTTGCATCCCCAGCGTGCACCTGGGTGCTGTCTCTCCTTCAGTTATTCCATTGAATGAAAACCCTAGTCCTGCTTTTTTGCCACCCCTTTCCACATACAATGTGCAGGTAGCATCAATCAATGGCCTTCTTTAGGCTACACCATGACTGCAAATAGCCTGTGGTAGAGTGACCATCACAGGACCTATTCCCTGGGCCTCACAGGGCTTACTCCCCTGGCTGCCCTTCTCTCTCTATCACAAACACACCATGCATTGGACTACCCAGGTTCCATCTTGGTTCCTTTTTCTTTATTTTTTTTTTTAACTGGTTTTTCGAGACAAGGTTTCTCTGTGTAGCTTTGATGACTTTCCTGGAACTCACTTGGTAGCCCAGGCTGGCCTCGAACTCACAGAGATCTGCCTGCCTCTGCCTCCCGAGTGCTGGGATTAAAGGTGTGCGCCACCACCGCCCAGCTTGGTTCCTTTTTCATCTTTTTACTTTCAGTGATCTGTTTTGAAAGGAGCGTCCAGTCCCTCAAGACGAGTGTTATGGTTCCTACTTGACAGGCTAGAAACCATCCCTCCCAACGTTTCCAGTCTAGTAAAGGTGTGGGAGATGCTCCAGTGCTGAAGGCTCAGTACATAAGAGCTGTTTCCACAATGACCCAAAGACTGTGCCCTGATGGAGATTGGGCCCTCTGCCCTGGGTGGCAGGGCTAGAGGACAGTCACCTCAGCTAGCTGCCCCTGTACTGATATCTCTCTTCTCTCTTAGGCTTAATGGTTCTTTGAGGTCATGTTTACCATCTCTGAGGGTTCTCCCCACATACTTGACCTGTGGTGATACAGGCCCAAGATAGATCCAAACTATTTTGTCATGCCAGTATGTACCACATTCTCTAAGTTTAGGTGCACAGAAACATGAGCTCACACCCTAGAGCTGTGTGACAAGAAATCAAACAAGAAATCAGCAGACAAGAAATCACTGAGCAAGTTTCACCATGTTGTTGGCCAGGTAAACGGCCTTCTCCATGCCTGAACCATTTACCATGTTGCTCGTCATCTCCCACTTAGCTGCCAAAGCCAACAGAGACCAGAGCTAGGGCAGTGGCTCACTTGGTAAATGGATTATTCTTTGAGCATGAGGACCCAAGTTCAATCTCATAAAACGAGTTGGGCATGGTGGCACATTTTTGTAATCCCAGTTCTGGGGAGGCAGAGACAGGATTCCTGGGACTTTCTGACCAGCTAGCCTAGCCCAATTGGTGAACTCTGGGCCAGTGAGACCCTGTCTGAAAAAACAAGATAGGTAGTGCTCATGAAGATGACACCCACATAGCACACACCTGCACATGCATCTGGTCCAACACTGGCCTTTCAGATGCTCTTACCTTTGTATAATGCCGGGATTTCTAGGTGGTTCTTAAGTGACTCAGGAGGACAGAAGTTTAAATGGTACCTGTTGTCGTTTTTAGTGCCAGTTTCTCCAGGCTGGCTCTCTGGTTCATGTTGACTTAGAAGTACCTTTTATTACTCAATTGAAGCTAGTGGCTTTAGCATACTTAACTGGCTCCCTCCCAAGTGTGGATGGTAACTTCTGGGGACTCTCTCTGTTTCAGAGGGCCCCCCTCACAGGACACTTCGCAGTGAGCCACCAGGTATCTTGTGTCTCCAGCTTTGCAGCTCCTGTGTGTCATGTTGTCCTCATTCCTCTGTCCCAGCACCCCTTTCTTATCCCCATTCCTGTACCAGTACCCCTTCCTTGTCCCCATTCCTCTGTCCCAGCACACCCTCCTTATTCCCATTCCTCTGTGCCCAGCACTCCTTCCCTATGTCCTCCCTTTTCCAAGTCCTTGCAAATTTCTGTGAGATCCTCCCAAATCTGAAGGCTTGGATTAGTTTAGAACTGTGAATGTAAGGAACAGACCTCATCTCTTGAGTCATTGCCCTTCCTTCGGGCATTTTGTCAAACATGGCTTCTAGCAAAACACCTTGATCACATCTCCATTAGATTTGAAAAGTCTGCATGCTTTGTTTTGTTTTGTTGTTCATTTGTTTTGGTTTTGTTGTTTTGAGACAGGGTTTCATGTAACCCAGGCTGTGCTTGAACTCACTATGTAAACAAGGGTGACCTTAAGCTAGAAATCTTACTGCTTCTGCCTCCCATGGGCTGCAGTTACAGGCATATACCACTACACTGTTTTATGTCATACTGAGGATCGAACCCAGGGATTCNTGCATGATAAACAAGCACTTTATCAACTGGGCTACAGCCCTAGCCCTTGATGAGGCCACTCATACACTGTCAGGATGCTCAGCAGTNCACTCTCCTTGTACAGGTGAGATACCTCCCCCTTTGCACAACCACTAGAGAATGGACCTGGCTTCTATCTGGCTGGCCTGGGTCACAGTCCAGAATAAAATAAACACATGGCCACAGTGACCACAGCCCAGAAACTCATCTACTCATGGTTAAACTTGTCCTGTCCAAAGGACATGAGCACTCCCTGACACAGCACAGATGCCAGGGCTTCAGATACCTTGATCTTGGGCTCAGTGCCTACTGCATTTTCAATACATGAAGGTGGGAATTGGGCATTACCTGTAGGAGCCTTTTCTGGAGGCCTCATGGGCTTGTACATTTTCATGGACAGGGAAATAGACTCAAAGTACATGGGGCCTTTGTCAAGAAGGGGTCTCTGCTTCTCTGGGATTCTAA
>LZPO01076148.1:56725-72240 GCA_001675575.1 Neotoma lepida
TGTCCTTTGGTTTATATCTAGTATCCACCTATTAGTGAGTACATACCATGTTTGTCCTTCTGAGTCTGGATTACCTCACTCAGGATGATATTTTCTAGTTCCATCCATTTGCCTGCAAATATCATATGGTCATTGTTTTTCTCTGCTGAGTAGTACTCCATTGTGTATATGTACCACATTTTCTTAATCCAGTAGAATATTATTTTAAGGTGTGTTACTTTTGTTTATGTTGCATTTGTTTAACTCTGTGAAGCTGTGTTACTGAGCCTGTGTAAAATACCTGATGGTCTAATAAAGGACTAGCCAATAGCAAGGCAGGAGATGGATAGGTGGGGCTGGCAGGGAGACAGACTATATAGAGGAAGAAATCTGGAAGGAAGGAGAAATCGAGGAGGAACCAGAGAAGGGGAGGACATCAGGGGCCAGCCACCCAACTACACAACGAGCAAGCCACAGAGTAAGATTTACTGAAGTAAGAGAATGGGAAAAGCCCAGAGGCAAAAGGTAGACAGGCTAATTTAAGGAAAGCTGGCTAGAAACTAAGCCAAGCTAAGGCTGAGCATTTATAATTAAGAATAAGCCACCATGTGTGATTTATTTGGGAGCTGGGTGGCGGGCCAATGTAAAAAATAAAGTACCAAAAACAACAAAGGACCTCGAATACTCAAGGTTGTCCTCTGACACACAAGAATGCTCACAGGCGTACATGGATATTCACACATACACACACATTCATGAATGGAGGCAAAATAAAGACATTTTCTGATAAGCAAAAACTCTGTCATAAGCAATCCTAACTGTAAGAAAGCCTGAGGGTCATCTTTCAAACTGGAAGAAGAAGAAACCAGACAGAAACTCACATTTTCAGGAAGGCAGGAAGAACACCAGAAATGGTAAACATGTTCCATCTTGCCCATGATCCATTAGGGTTTTGTTTTGCTCAGCACCAAGTTCTTCGCACTCAGTTTCTGAGTTTTCTCTGTATTTGCTGCCTCATGAACCTTTCCTTGCCCCACCTACCGTTTGGCTCTCTCCAGGTCATCATTGGCTTGTTCCAATTCCCGGATGTATTTCTGCAGTTGATCTTTAATGGCTTTCGTCTGAGCCAGATCATCCTCCAAGGCTGAGATCTGCCGGTAGCCTTCTGAATGCTGCATTTTAAACTTCTCCTGCAGGACAGATGGAAGCCAGGTCAGTGACTGAAGACGTTGACAATCCATGTCAATGTCCTTTTCATCATCACCCCACCACCACATCAAATATGGGACGTCACACATGGATAGTGCCATCTACCTGTAGAAGATATTTGATGGATTCAGGCACTAAATTTAAGTTCTTCCCCTTCTTCCCACCCCAGCAACAGTATCTCATCTTCTTTTCTTGAGAGAGTGACTCATGTATCCTAGACTGGCCTCAAAGCAGCTATGTACATGGTACTATAGGCATGAGTTTCCACGCCCAGTTATCCAGTGCTGGGAATCAAACCCTGGGCTTCCTGTGTGTTAGGTGAGCATTCCTAGTCTCCAGCTGAGGCTCATGCTCAGCAAGACCCCAACATCCTAAGGAATGTCTCTCCCTTCATTTTCAGGTCCCTGAGTTATCCCTTCATACCACTCCTACAAGGCAGCTCCAGGCCTCCTCTCCCAGCCTCCCCTAAGCTCAGTCAACAGAATCTTCTCTCCACAGAAATGAAATTTCAGGTAAGAAGCAGTTGTCCTAGTTAGGGTTACTATTGCTGTGATCAAACAACATGACCAAAACAACTTGGGGAGGAAAGTATAACACAAATCTTAAAAGGTTTTATAATAAAAAAAAAAAACCTGGAGCCAGATATTGAGGTGAAAGCTGACATGATACAGAGATTTTGCATTTTCTTTTAACAAGTATGCTTGGGTTTAGAGAAGGAGAGAGCCATGCTCCAGCTCCAAAGCCATCTTTAATTTTTAATTAAACTGGGACTATATAAAGACCATTTGCATTATGTGTCTGTAGAGAACAGCAGTAACAAACAAACATTTAGGAAAATTTATAAAATTTAATCCTGTTAGATATGTGATATACTAATAGGCCAATTAATTTACTCTTTTCCTTGGGACATTTTTTCTGCATAATTTGTTCTTTTTATTCAGATGTCTCATTTGTCCAGTGTTCTTCAGATTCCTTAGCCTTCATTCTTCTGAAAGACGAAAACAAAAACCCTTCCCCAAGACTAACTTTGTGTTATAACTTGCCAGTTATAGCTGGCAAGTTATAGCTGATTAAATGAAAAACATTTTAGTGGTATAAGTTAGATTAAATTGAAAGGTCATGCTGGTTGATGAACTATCATCTCTTCTAATTAAGAGGTCTCTCTTGTTCAAATCGAACCTTTATCAATTTTGATGGTATCCATAGCTTTTCTTCTCCTGTAAAAACAAAAGCAAAACCACATCCCCAACAAAATACACATCCTGGTTTCCATTCTGAGGTCAGTGCATCTTTAAAGTATACAGGCTGATTTAATTCTGTAGTTTTTTCTGTTATCCAATGTCTCTCCATAGCTGGTGTTCCTTTCTCATTAGCATTGAGAAAATACACAGTTAATAGAGCATTATGTAATCTATTTCTGGGGGTTTTGTTACCCCTTTCTGTTTATTTAGCATATTCTTTAGCATTCGATTTGATTTTTTTATGACTGCTTGGCCTGTAGGATTTTGTAATATGCTTTATATTGTAATAAGCAAAAAACTGTTTCATTTTACCAGAGACATATGCTGGAGCATTGTCAGTTTTAATTTGTACAGGTATACCCATGGTGGCCATAACTTGTAGCAAATGCGTGATTACAGAATCAGCTTTTTCAGAACTCAGAGCAGTTGCCCATGGAAATCCTGAATAAGTATCAATGGTGTGGTGTATATATTTCAGTTTTCCAAATTCTACAAAATGAAACACATCCCTCTGCCAGATTTCATTCCTCTGAATGCCCTTTGGGTTACATCCTGCAGGTAGTGGAGTTTGCTTGTAAAAAGAACAAGTAGGATATTTCCTTATAATTTCCTTGGCCTGTTGCCAAGTTATGGAAAAATCCTTTTAAAACCCTTACTATTGACATGATATTTTTTATGAAATTCTGGGGCCTCCAGCACATTTCCTATCAATAGCTGATCAATCTCATCATTTCCTTGTGCTAGAGGGTCTGGCAGACCTGTATGGGATCGGATGTGAGTTATATATAAGGGATGCTTCCTATTCCTGATTATATCTTGTAACTAAATAAATAATGAAGTTAATTCTGACTCATCAGGGATAAATTCTGCAGTTTCAATATGTAGACCACTTTTCAGCATACTGAGAGTCAGTAACTATGTTGAGAGGTTTTGAAAAATCAATTAATGCCATCAGACTAGCATATAATTCCGATTTTTGGACAGAATTATAAGCACTTTGAACCACTTTACTTAAATTTTGTGATTTGTAACCTGTCTTTCCTTGTTTTTTTATATCTGTATAAAATGTAGGGGCTCCAGATATTGGTGTTTCCCATACAGTGTGAGGCAGGATCCAATCAGCTCTCTTTATAAGTTTAATTCTATAGCTTTTGGGATATTTGCTGTTAATCTCTCCCGAAAAATTACTGCTAGCTCTTTCCAAGGTTCACTTTCTGCCCATAATTTGTCAATTTCATCATTAGTTAAAGGTACTACAGTTTCTGCTGGGTCTATTCCTGCTAATTGACGAAGTTTTAATTTTCCTTTTAAAATCAACTCAGAGATTTTTTCCATATAAGTTTTTAATTTTTTACTCTATTTATTTGGTAGAAATATCCATTCCAATATAATATCTTCCCTCTGCATTAAAATTCCTGTAGGAGAATGCTTAGAGGGTAAAATAACCAAAATGCAATAAAGCTTTGGATCCACATGATCCACATGTGCATATTTTCTTTTCCACCAAAGTCAATTCTGTCTTAGCTTTAGCTGATAATTCTCTTGGACTATTTAAGTCCTTGTCACCTTCTAAGGTTTTGAACAAATTATTCAGTTCATCATCTTTTACCCCAATAGCAGTCCGTAGACTGGAAATGTCTCCAAATAATCTTTGAAAGTCATTAAGAGTCCATAGTCCATCCCACCTAATTTGCACCTTTTGAGGTCTAATTTTTTGTAGACTATTTTATATCCTAAATAATTAATAGAATCTTCTCTTTGTATCTTTTCAGGAGCAATTTGTAATCTCTAACAAGGCAAAATTTTCTTTACTTCTTCAAACATTCTTTCTAAAGTATCTACAGTTGAATCAGCTAGTAAAATGTCATCCATGTAATGGTAAATTATAGATTTAGGAAACTGTTTACATATTACTTCCCATGGCTGTTGTACAAAACATTGGCACAGGGTTGGGCTACTTAACATTCCCTGTGGGAGAACCTTCCATTGGTACTCTTGACTGACTGGGAATTATTATAAGTAGGTACTGTGAAGGCAAATTTTTCTCTGTCTTTTTCTTGTAAGGGTATTGAGAAGAAACAGTCTTTTAAATCAATAACTATAAGAGGTCATCCTTTAGATAATAGAGGCAAAGGAATTCCAGATTGTAGAGAGCCCACTGGCTGAATTACCTTGTTAATAGCTCATAGATCTGTAACCATTATCCATTTACCAGATCATTAACAAATACAGGAGGATTCCAAGGACTTGTTGATTCTTCAATATGCTGAGCATTTAACTGCTCTTATACCAGCTGCTCTAAGGCCTGTAGTTTCTCTTTTGTTAAAGGCCATTGCTGAACCCATACAAGCTTGTCTGTTAACTATTTTAAAGGTAGGGCTGTTGGTGGCTTTGAAAGATTAGCAGCTACTGCGCCCTGTTCTGGTACAATCTGGATGTCTGGTGACTGTTCTTTATAATACCTTCTAATATTTTTCTCAAAAACATGTTAGTTTATGGTTTGTTTCTGAGATTGGAGGAATGTTAATCTGGGAATTCCATTTTTGTAATAAATCACGTCCCCATAAATTTATAGCTATATTAGCCACATATGGCTTTAATTTTCCTCTCTGTCCTTCAGGCCCTAAACATTCAACCCATCTTGTGCTCTGTTTCACTTGAGATAATGTTCCAATCCCTAACAGCTGAACATTTACCTCCTGAAAAGGTTAATTTGGATGCCAAGATTCTGGTGCAATTATTGTTACATCCATACCTGTGTCTACAAGACTTTCAATGAGAATGTCATTTATTCATATTTTTAATTTTGGTCTTTGTTCATTTATAGAAGTTTGCCAAAAAATTCGCTTTATGGTTTCTCCTGAATTTCCTGTTCTCTTTAATATAGCTGTTCTATCACGCCGAGCAGTATGGTTTTGTACAATAGGCATTTGGTTATTTAATTGCTCTGAGAAGGGGTTTCTTCCATGATGGCAGGAAAGGACTGAACTGAATTTGCCATAGGGGCCTGCTCGAGACCCCTAAGGGAATTTCCCAACAGCAAAGGCAAAGGATTACCTTGTCTGTCCCTTGTACATCTACATTTGTTAATCTAATGTTTGCCTTTACCACACCTTCTGTACATTCCAAAAGGAAGGGCCATTCTGTTGGGATTATTCCTTGAAAAAAAAAAGTTTCTAGGAACACCCTGTTTACAGTCCTTTTTTAGGTGACCTTGTCTACCACAATTGAAACAACCTGACACAAATACTATTACTATTTTTCTTCAAACCTCTGGAAATCACTTCTCCTATCCAAGCATCATTATGGGTTATGAGATTCAATATTAATTGTATAATGGATCCATTCCTCCAAGGGGCTGATCTTGCCTTTAACAGCCTAATTACCCTTTTGCATTGTGCATTAACATTTTGAAAAGCCAGAGATTCAATTATTATCTGTCTAGCTTCTGAATTTGATATTGTTCTATTTACTGCTGAAGACAGCCTTTGTAAGAAATCCGTGAAGGTTCCTTTTGGGCCCTGTATGACTTTTGTAAATGACTCAATTTTCTTTGCTACTTCTTCAATTCTGTCCCAAGCATTCAAGGCTGCCATTAGGCATAAAATTAGGGTATGGTCATCATATAAAAATTGCCTTTGGCCAGGCGGTGGCGCACGCCTTTAATCTCAGCACTCGGGAGGCAGAGCCAGGCGGATCTCTGTGAGTTCGAGGCCAGCCTGGGCTACTGAGTGAGTTCCAGGAAGGGCGCAAAGCTACACAGAGAAACCCTGTCTCAAAAAAAAAAAATTGTCTTTGTATATCAGCATAATCTCCTTCTTCAAGAAGTTGATCTTGGGAAATTTCCATACCTCTAGCCCTACATCATTGTTCTATAGTCTTAGCCTCATCTTTCCACCAGGTTCTCCATTGTAACTGTGGACCAGCTCCTAGGACAGCTATAACCAAATCTTTCCAGTCTTGAAGGATAATTCTATTACAAGTTGACCATGAGTTTAACACCTGCTTTACAAATGGAGAATGCATACCATATGAGACTATAGCTTCCTTGAATCTCCTTAAATCTAACATTTGCACGGGGGTCCAATCAGCTCGTACACAGCCTTGAGCATTTGGCAGTTCCTGTAAGGTTACTGGATAGATTAAGGCTGGCTGTTTGAAAGCCTAGGTCTGTTTGTCGGTAACTGTATAATTCAATGCTGAGATTGGTTCACCTTTCAATTCTGTCTGAGTCTGAATATCTCTATGATCTGTTTTAACAAGTTTTTCTAAAATTTTTATCTTGGTACTCATATTAACCAAACTTTTCAATGATAAAACAAAAATGATCAAAAAAATAATATTCATAATTGACGTTATATAAATCCCATCAACATTAATTATCCTCTCATTTAATTGTTCCGTTTACAGACCACCTAATGTGTTACCAAACAGAGACCAAACAGCCTTCATTGTAAAAATCTTTCCCATTTTTTAAAAAAAAGATTTATTTATTATGTATACACATACCAGAAGAGGGCACTAGATCTCATTATAGATGGTTGTGAGCCACCATGTGGTTGCTGGGAATTGAACTCAGGACCTCTGGAAGAGCAGTCAGTGCTCTTAATCACTGACCTATGTCTCCAGCCCCAATGTTTCCCATTTTTTAATGTGGGGGAAAAAAAATCTCTTTTAACTAATTTTCCCTTTAAGAAATCTTAATTGACTCACCAACTCTGCTGACTGCGTAGAACAGTAGAAGCCCAAGCGGGTTTCACGGCAGCTACCTAGTATGGTAGCAACCCAAGGAGGGGGTCCAGAGAAAGCCAAAGATTATAAACTAGAGTACCAGTCATTTGTACGGGGGATGGGGGACATTCAAAAGCAGCTAATTCCAGCGTTTTTGGAGCCTGGGCCTGTGGAGTTTCCTGCAGAGAGGCTGCAACAGAAACTTAGCCAGTGGGTTAGGGACTCCAGCCCAGGCAATGTGGAGATTCCAGTGAGCCACAGGCAAGCAGTTTTTTTCATGAATTCATGCCACAAACGTTGGGTCACCAGATGTAACATGAACGTTAAAAGGTCTTGTAATAAAAAAAACTTGGAGCCAGATATTGGCGTGAAAGCTGAAAGATCAGAGAAACAGAACAAGCCAGGCTCATTCTTACCTCTATGAAATCCTCATCCTCAAGACAGTGAGTTCCTGTTTCTTCATGCCTTACATATATCTTTTTCTGCCCTGCCATTTACTTCCTGGGGTTAAAGATGTGTGCGCTTCCCAAGCAAAGGCATGAGATCTCAAGTGTTGGGATTAAAGGTGTGTGCCACCACTACCTGGCTCTGTTCCCAGTGTGGATCTCTGTCTCCCAAGTGATAGGATTAAAGGTGTGTGCCATCACTGTCTGGCCTCTATGTCTAATCTAGTGGCTGGCTCTGTCCTCTGATCCCCAGATAAGTTTTATTGGGGTGTATAATATATCACCACAGGAAAGGGTTTATTTGGCTTATATTTCCATTTCCAGATCAAAAGAAGTTAGGACAGCCGGGCGGTGGTGGCGCATGCCTTTAATCCCAGCACTCGGGAGGCAGAGCCAGGCGGATCTCTGTGAGTTCGAGGCCAGCCTGGGCTACCAAGTGAGTTCCAGGAAAGGCGCAAAGCTACACAGAGAAACCCTGTCTCGAAAAACCGAAAANGGTTACTATTGCTGTGATGAAACACTGTGACCAAAAGCAACTTGGAGGGGAAAAGGTTTATTTGGCTTGTGCTTCCATATCTTAGTTAATCACTGAAAGAAGTCAGGACAGGAATTAAAACAGGGCAGGAACCTGGAGGCAGAAGCTGATGTAGAAGCCATGGAGGAGTGCTGCTTACTGCCTCATGGCTTGCTCAGTCTGCGTTTTTATAGAACCTAGAACCAGCCCAGGGATGGCACCACGTACAATGGGCTGGGCCCTTCTCCATCAATCACTAATTAAAAAGTGCCCTACAGTCAGATCTTATAGCAACATTTTCTCATTTTAGGTTCCCTCCTTTCAGATGACTCCAGCTTGTATCAAGTTAACACAAAACTAGTCAGGAAACAGAAGACAGTAAGTGACAGTCATTCAAAGTATGCATGCCCTGACTTTCCCAACCATGTGCCTGCTAATCCTCTCAGCACCTGCCATCCTGTCCTCTCTCACCTTGTCCCTTCAGTGTCCAACAACCTTCATTCAAGGTGTCCATAGCAAAAGGAAGCCACACGAACTTGCCTAGGCCTCAGCTGCAACTCAATATGGCCTTACTTCACTCATGAGCACTGTACATGAGCAAAGTAGCAGGGACGACATTAGTTGCTTGTACCTCACAAAAGGAGACATCAGATACTTAGTGTGACAACCATCCTAACTTTTTGATCCAAGACACTCCCCAGCAGTTTAAGGGAAGAGAAGCTCAGGTTGACTAGGCAGTGCTTTCCAAGAGCAAGGAACAGTCCAAATGACACCTCATGGGTTAGCTACTGCCTATCTGGAGCAGTTAACATTTATGTACCTACTGTGTGCTGGTCTTTGGGCTGTAATGTGTTAATTCATCTGATTCCCCCTTGAGAGATATGGAAACTAAGATTCTGTTACTTGCCTGGCCCAAGGTTGAGCTGCAACAAATAACAGCCAAGATCAGGGCCATTAGAGCATGTACTGTTAAAGCAAGGATATCAAGAAAGTTTAAATAAATAAAAGGCTAGCTCCTTTTCCTGACTAGATTCAAGAAACAAAGCTGATATGAGAATCAGTCAGATGTGTCAGGAGGTGATGTCATAGTGCCCATGCCTGAGGGGGGGATGAGAGCCCCCACAAAAGAATGACCAAAGTGGCTGTTAAATGATTTNCAAGATGACAACAGGGAGGGGCCTTCAAAATCCTAAGGCTGCTGGGATTTCCTGGCAAGGATTAGAGAGCAAGCATCTGCACTTAAGCAAAAGGAAACTGGATCCTAGTTCATTACTTTGATCCCAGGAAGATGTGGAGACCCAGATCCTCTGCCTGCAAAGATTCAGATGTTTGAATTTGGAACATGAAAATAGCTGTCTCACTGAGCTTTCATCTGGGACTGACTGTGAAAAGCTGTCAGCTGATGGAGGCCTCAGTAAATGCTGTTTGATGCCTCACAGGCTGCTGAAGTCAAGGTTTGAAGAATAGCTGACCCACCTGCCATAGGTGATCGATAGGCAGTTATAGTTGGCAGGCTCTCTACAGTGTTTCTTCCCTTAGTCTCTATGCTGAGCCTTATGCCTCTGGCCAGAGGTTGTAATGAAGAGGTTTTCTGCAAGCTCAAGGGTCAGTCTTGAAGCATATAATTACTCAGTAACTGAAGGGTATGTATGCAGCTCCATGAAAGGCCTCTTACGGTTCCCCAAGCCATTGTTCATGTCACAAACCTTTCTCCCTACAGTTTCCAGCCCTGAGGCCTCTTCAGTGTAAGAATTAGAAGGATTCTTCATTGCCTGTTTCAAGGATCAAATGAAAATACTTCCAGGGTCAACAAGAAATTTGGACCCTACATAGGACAAGTAGCAAGAGATAGTGTTTGGTATCAGGATACAGTGATCAGAACAGGCTAGGCTCAGCCATTCATTGATGTGAACAATGCAGGCCTTGTGAAGCCAGGTCTCCATCTCTCGAAGGAAGTTAGAAATTCTGATTTTTCTGGGAAGCTTCATAAGGTTTAGTTTTTGATACTAAATATATATATATATTTACTTATTTATTCTGTATACAGTATTCTGCCTGCATGTGTGCCTGCACGAGAGAAGAGGGCACCAGATCTCATTACAGATGGTTGTGAGAATCAATGGTTGTTGGGAATTGAACTCAGGACTTCTGGAAGAACAGCCTGTGCTCTTAACCTCTGAGCCATCTCTCCAGCCCCCTTAAATACATATTTTTAAACCTTGAAACTGAGCTGGCAAAATAGTAACTGCTGCTAAGCCCGATGACCTGAGATAGATCCCCGGGACCCACATGATGGAAGGAGAGAACCCGCTCCCATGGATACAGAGGCCAGAGGACAACTTGAAGTCATTAGTTCTTCTCCTCCACCATGTGGATCTCAGGAATCAAACTCAGGGCATCAGGCTTGGTGGCAGGCACCTGTACCAGCTGAGCCACCTCAGCAGCCCAGAAGTATTTTTGGCTGTCCCAACCTCAGGAGTTGGGAGTGCTATTTGTTTCTGGCACTTGAAAGCCAGAAATACTCTCACTGTCTTACAGTGCAAAGCTCAGTCCCTCACAACAATGTCCAGTCTCAAGCAACACAGTCCCTGCTCTCTATCTGAGAGGACACATTCCAAGACATTCTGCTACATTCTCCAAAACCTCAGACACCACCAAACCCTATACATGCTTTGTTATTTTATCCCATGTTTGCCTATGATAAAGCTTAGCTTACAAACTAAGAAATTAACAATAGCCAGGTGATGGTGCTAATCCCAATCCTAGTGCTTGGGAGGCAGAGGCAGGTGAATCCTGAGTTCAAGGCCAGCCTGGTCTACAGAGCAATTTCCAGGACAGCCAGGGCTATACAGAGAAATCTTGTCTCAAAAAAAGAAAGTTAACAATAATTACAAAACAGAATGATTATAACATTACATCATAATAAAAGTTATTTAAAATGTATAAATTATTTATGTCTGGGATTTCCCATTTAATATTTTCGGATTTTGTTTGGTCACTGGTAACTAAAACCATAAAAAATAAAACCAAATGCAAGGGGTCCAAGTAGAACTACTGCAGTGCCCAGTTAATAAACCTGCTTATGACTGGCATGGCCCAACAGAATGTTCTAGAAGATGATGTTCTGTGATCCCTGTATCCAGAAGTGAAACCCATGAGTCACTGTGGCTATAGAGCACTTGAACTGTGGCTAGTGTTATAGAAGAATTAATTTTTTTCCTCATTAGCTTTCATTTCAATAGCCACATGTCACTAAGAGATACCACATTGTACCCTGTAATATACAAGAAGCAGCCTTTCTAAAGCCAGGCATTATGGTGCTTACCTTTAATCCTAACACTTAGGAGGTGAATGCAAGGGGATCAGGAGTTCAAATCCACCCTCAGCTACATAGTAAGTTTGGGGCTGGTCACAGTGAGCCTGGACTACCTGACTCAGTCTCTGCAATTCTAATGACACTGTGGCTTCTGACGAGCTCTCCTTGCCTCGTCCCTTGTGAAATCAGTACAGATCACCACCAAGAAGGGCTGTCAGCCATGTGTGTAACTTGCTTTCCACAGATTTCCACCACTGGGGCAGAAAAAGTGCAATGACCACAGACACTTGACAGGATTGCAGGAGGGAGTGGGCCTGGGTGCAGTCACTTCACCCTATACGACTGCTTCTTCAGCCATGCAACACTTGCTTGCCACAAAGCCATCCCTACCTGTAGACATGTCCCCTGTGTCCCTCACCTTCACAGTCTCCAACTCCATTCGAAGGCGGTTATTCTCTGACAGGAGGTCCCGGTTCCTGGTTTCAATTTGCTGCAGCTGAGTCTCCAATTCAGCTTCATATTCCCGGCTTCCTTCCTGAAATTCTCGGAGTTCCTCCTGTGTATTCTCTGCCCTGTAGTAAGATTGCAAATACATTTATCACAGAATTAATGATGCTGGATATTTGTGCCGCAGTGGGGTG
Organism: Neotoma lepida; assembly: GCA_001675575.1. NCBI lineage: Eukaryota > Metazoa > Chordata > Mammalia > Rodentia > Cricetidae > Neotoma > Neotoma lepida. The sequence continues at coordinate 68,803 of LZPO01076148.1, forward strand.
TGTGGATCATGACTTCATTCAGCCACCATTATTCCCATTTTATGGACAAGAAGACAGTTTGTTAAAGCTGGCATTGAAGCACTCAACTGTAATCTTAGCATTCAGAAGGCTGAGGCAAGAGGCTCAAGAATTCAAGGCTAGCCTGAACTACATAGTGCTGAACCCAAAACACACACACACACACACACACACACACACACAACACTCTTTTTTTCAAGTTTATTTTATGTGTATGAGTGTTTTGTCTGCATGCCTGGTGCCCAAGGAGGTCAGAAGAAGGCATCAGATCCCCAGAAACTGGAGTTAAGGATGGTTGTGAGGCACCATGTGGGTGCTAGGACTTAACCATGGATCCTCTGCAAGAGCAACAAGTGCTCTTAACCTAGAGCCATCTCTCCAGCAATAGTCTATTTTGATAGACACAGATAAATCTTCTCCCCTACAAAACATTGGACATCTAGGAATAGATAAAGACCCATCCAGAAAATACAATGAGATGTTAGGATGGTTAGGTGCCTCAGGTTTTTGTAGTTCAAATCCCAACTCTACCTCTTACAGCTGTGCCTTAGGCAGACTGCCTTCCCTAAGGCTCAGGGGCCTCTGTAGAGCAAGGTGATCCTAGTTTCTTCCTGGGTCAGTAATGTTGGCTTCAGAGCATCACATGAGAGGCCTGTATAAGTGGCAGCCACCATCCTCCCAGGAGGAAACAGTGAGGGACACTACAGGACTGACCTCTGCTTGTAGGTCATGGCCAGGTCTCTCCAGTAGTTTGTTTCTTCCTCCTCTGATCCAAAAGTCTTTCCCGAGTCCTCCATGGTAAAATTGGCAGGAGCTCACTCTTCCTATGACATGATGTCTAGGAGAAAAGTTTAAAAATCATTAGTGACTTCTGGGTAAATAGATGGTCTTTAATAAATAAATAAATAAACAAACAAATAAATAAATAAATTTAAAAGCCCTGAACTTCATGCTAGATCAGATGGGGAAAAAAATGCTTTCTCAAAAACTAAAAGTAAATAAAAAGTAGCCTACCTCCTGTTACAGCCCAGGGCTTATGTATATGCCTCACATTTAGTACCTAGCATAGAACCCTCAGATCCAAATAAGATATCTTCTAGATTCCTGCTCCTCTCAAGGGGACTTGTGGGGGAAGGAGATGCAAGTTACATGTAAATTACTACAAAGCCTTGGCTGGGCACAGGGACAGAACTCTGCACAGGACGCTGACCCACCACAAATGGCCTAGGTGTGGAGTGCATACTTTGGTGACTTTAGACATGGATATGTCCCTGAGAAGCCACCAGCAGCACTGTGATATGCATTCCTGCAGTATCTGAGAACACAGGGAGTCCAAAATTCAACCTGGAAGTCAAGGTTGGCTTCCTAAGAAGGTGACCCATGAGTAGCATGTGAAATGGGAAAGTGTTGGATACATCTCAACACTCAAGAAGCTGAGGCAAGAAGGTCGAAAGTTCAAGGCCAGTCTGGGACCCCGTCTCAAAGAAAACCAGAATGGGGAGCTGGAGAGATGGCTCAGCGGTTAAGAATCCAGACTGCTCTTCCCGAGGTCCCGAGTTCAATTCCCAGCAACCACATGGTGGCTCACAACCATCTGTAATGAGATCTGGTGCCCTCCTCTGGCCTGCAGTGATACATGCAGACAAAACACTGTATACATAATAAATAAATAAATCTTTAAAAAAAGAAAAAAGAAAAAAAGAAAACCAGAATAGGAAAGTAGATGGAGGAGGAAAAGGAGGACACTGAACACATAGACAGTAGAGAAGTAGCCAGGCTTGTGGAGGAGCTGAGGAAGTCCAGAAGGCTGACAGTAGAGGATGAGAAAGAGCAGCACGGATTAAAACCCAGGGGCTAAGTCACAGGCAACTTTTCAAACACATTTGTGTGTAGTGGTAGACACCTAGAATCGCAACACTTGGGACGCTGAGGTAGGAGAATAGAGAGATCCTAAGCTAACCTGGGCCACAGAGAAAGATGCTGGAAAGAGGGAAGGAAAAAAGGAGAAAAAGAGAAAGGGAGGAATGCTTGGCTGCCACAAGGAGCCACTGGGGCACTCTGAGGAGTGAGAGATGGATTCTTCAACTCAGAAGTTCATCCTGGTAGTATAGGTGACTGGGGAGGGCCAAGGTGTAAAATAGTGATCTTCTGCAGCGATCCAGAAAAAGAAAAGGTGGATAGAAAAAGAAGTCAGAATAAAGGTGAAGGGAAAAGAACAGAGTCCAGGGATCCTTAGAAAGCACCAGGAGCCTGGTGCAGTTGTGCCATTTGGGAGACCAAGAAAGGAGGGCTGCAGGCCAAGTCAGGAATTTGAAACCAACCTGGCAACACAGTGAGACCTGGCAAAGGAGGAGGGGAGGGCAAGGAGTGGGCTGGAGAGATGGCTCAGTGGGTATAGTGCCTGCCACACAGCATGAGGACCCGTGTTTCAACCCCCAACACTCATGTAAAAAGCTAGTCTATACTCCCAGTGTTGGAGGGTTGTGTGGTAGAAACAGGAGGATCCTCAGAGGATGCTGGCCAGCCAGTCTAGCCATATCAGTGAGCTCCAGATTCACTGAGACCATGTCTCAAAAAAGAAGGTGGAGACTCAAGTGGCCCTAGTTAAACCAGTAAATCACAAAGCAAAACCAAAACCAAAACAAGGCATGAAAGTGGAATGGGAATTTGAGGGGTGGGGATCGAAGAGAGAGTGTAGGGCTGAGTAGGACCACAATGTATTATACACNTGTATAAAATAGTCAAAAAAGCAAGTGGAGAATGATGCAGGCCTCTCATGTGATGCTCTGAAGCGGATCTCTGTGAGTTCGAGGCCAGCCTGGTCTACAGAGCAAGTTCCAGAACAGCCAACGCTACACAGGGAAACCCTGTCTCAAAACAAACAAAGAAACATAAAAGCTGAAAGGGAGAGGCAGGGAAGAGAAAAAGGGAGGCAAATATTCACACATAACCTGTATGATGATGGGAATATGGTGTGCATTTACAGAAGTGATGTCACTGTTGTGAAACACATCAAGAGGCAGTAAGCCTAGCTTCTGTCCTCAAGCTTAAGTACAGAGACATGCAAGGACATATCCTCACTATTCTCTAACACAGAGGACAACTGGAAAACTGTAATGCTGTTAAATAAGAACTATATGCACGGGCTGGAGGGACGGCTCAGCGGTTAAGAGCATTGGCTGCTCTTCCAGAGGTCCTGAGTTCAATTCTTAGCACCCACATGGTGGCTCACAACCCTCTGTAATGAGATCTGGTGCCCTCCTCTGGCTTGCATGGCCTCCTCTCCATACATGCAGACAGAACACTGTATATAAAATAAATAAATCAACCTTAAAAAAGAAGAAAGAAAGAAAAAAAAAAGAACTGTATGCAGGGCTGGAGAGATGGCTCAGAGGTTAAGAGCACTGACTGTTCTTCCAG
>LZPO01076148.1:81305-102746 GCA_001675575.1 Neotoma lepida
CAAAACAAAGGGCCTGGGGGGCGGGGGGAAGGCGGCGGGGCCGGAATGTAAGCGGAGAAGGAGCTGGCGGCTGAGGTGAGTCCTCTGTCAGTGCCGGGACTCCACTCGGGTGCTCGGATTTTTCGGCCAGCACGTCGCTGCCCCGGGAACAGCGCCCCTTTCCCTAGACTGATGCTGCTAGGGTCCGGGACCGCCAAAGGGTCCGCGCGGTGTCTTCCCGGGCGTTTGGCTCCCCGCCGGCGCCTGGCACCTGCCTCCCTGCTCGTTCCCGGACCCTCCAGGTGTCAGCTGCAACCTTCGCAGGGTGTGCAAAGTTAAGAAGTTGAGAAAAGGAACAGTGGTGGAGTTGCGTCCCTTAGCTTGTTTGTTTTTGCAGCCCTCATGAGCGGTCGGTCTCTTAGCAGCCTCTTTGGATGCAGCTTCAGTTTCAGCCACTCCCCCCATTAATTCTAGCACAAACGTGTTGGCCTTTAAAGAGTTTACCAAGCACCTTTTTGGTGTAACCAAGAGCTTTCTAGTTGTACTAGTAGTATCTTTTGGACTTTCCAGGATCTTCCTGTTTTGCATACAAGGAAACGGTCAGCTAAATGGTCTTCCTTCACATTTAGTGAGCTCTACATTTGTCCAGCCGTCATTTATTGACATTTGCGAGGCACAGTGGAGTGCTAGGTTCAGCAGTGAATAAGAAAATACAGTCAATACTGACGTATAATTTATATTCTAATGGGGGAGAAAAATAATAAAACAAATAAATAAGATCATTTTAGGTTAAAAAAATAGAAACCAAACAAATACACAGAACCGGTAAAGTGGATTAGTATGGGAGTTTGTGGCAGGGGGAGGCCATTTGAGAAATAGCTCATCCTCAGGTATCTCTCGTCACCAAACCACAAAATAACTCTGTAAGTAAGGGAGTTGCAATGATTGTCAGACATGGGCCTTAGGTTCAAAATGATGAGTTGCCCACAGCTACACAGATAGGAAGGTGGCCTTGGAGACCAACATGCATGCAGTGCAGTGTCACTGGCTGCGTTCTCAGCCAGTGTCTAAGTTGCTCAAAGACAAAGAGTGGCAGAAGGGAGGACTCTCACTAGCCAGAGCTTCCTCTGACTAGCTCAGATGCCTAATGGAATTCCTAGGAATATTTGGCAAAAATTTAGGGTGCAGGTCACTAATGTTTTTCCTTATATTTATTTGTAAGGAGTAATCTATATATGTCCCTATATGTTGTGGAATATTGGTTGAAGATGTGTTACATGGAACATTTGTTTAATAATGCAAAGATGTGTTGCATTCTTTTATGTTGCATTTGTTTAACTCTGTGAAGCTGTGTTTCTGTGCCTGTCTAAAACACCTGATCTAATAAAGAGCTGAAGGGTGAATAGCAACGCAGGAGAAAGGCTAGGTGCGGCTGGAAGGCAGAGAGAATAAATAAGAAGAGAAATCTGGGAAGAGAGGCTTGTGGAACAAGAGAAGGAGGGGAGAACTCCAGGGGCCAGCCACCCAGCTACACAGCAAGCCACAGAATAAAAAGTAAAGAAAAGATATACAGAAATAGAGGAAAGTAAAAGCCCAGAGGCAAAAAGGTAGACTGGATAACTTAAGAAAAGCTGCCTAGAAATAAGCCAAGCTAAGGCTGGACAGTTCATAAGAAAGAATAAGATTCTGTGTGTTTATTTGGGAACTGGGTGGCGGGCCCCCAAAGAGCTAAGAGTAAAAAAAAAATACCAATAACATATATTAATTTTAATTTTTTTTTTGAGACAAAGTCTCATTGTGTAACCATGGCTGCCTGGAACTTGCTCTGTAGCCCAGGCTGCTCATCAACTTGCAGATATCCTCCTGTCTCTGCCTCCTGAGTGTTGGGATCACAGACATGTGCCACTACTCCTGGTTCTTTGAGCAATGTTGATGGCACCTTGGTGTAGTAGAAAGAGGTAGGTGAGCCTTTTGACCTCAAGCTAGCTATGAAACTTTATTAAGTTTCTTGTTTCTCAGAGAAGTGTTGGAAGTGGTAGTTCACTTTAGGGTTTGGCTTTGAAAGGTCTGAGCATGCTGAAATTATGAACACTGTGAACATCACAAGTTCTTATGAATAAGAGAGGAGCTTTTTGGGTGATAATACAGTTTGGGTTTTTGTTTGTTTATCGTTTTCCAGACAGGGTTTCTCTATGTAGCCTTGGCTGTCCTACTTGCGCTGTACACCAGGCTGGCCTCGAACTCACAGAGATCTGCCTGCTTCTGCCTCCTGAGTGCAGAGGCATGCATCACCACCACCTGGCACAACCTGGATTTAATAATTAAAAACACATATTGTAATTCAAACAATGATAGCAGTTAACTTTGTCTCCAAATTATTTTCAATTGTGTACCAGGTTAATTCTGTTAATTCCTTCATTCAACCAATTATTTGTGATTACCATGGAATAGGCCTTGAGCTGACTACAAGATATAGTAGTGAAAATGGACAAAGCATGCATTTTTAAATTCATTTTCTATAATGCTGTGGCAGATAGAGACAGTGTACAGACAAGGAAACAGACATCTTTTTCTTTCTTCCTACTTTCCCTCCCTTTTTTTACCCCCCTTTCCTCCCTCCCTCCCCCTCTTTCTTTCTGTTTGAGATTGAACCCAGAACCTTCCATATGCCACTAAGCTTCACACTCACCCATCCCAGCCTACAAACAGAAACTTAAGTTTTTTAGTTTTAGCACACTGGCTAAATGTAAATATATTGGGCTTTACAACCGGATTATGTGGCAAAGACTCAAGTCTCAATTACAGTTCAACTCAGCCATAGATAATATTTAAATGAAAATAGCTGTGTCCTAGTGAAACTTTATGGATACTAAAGTTTTAATTTCATATTTAAGAACACTTTCTCAGGAATTTAAAATATGCAAAATAATATTCTTAGTTCACAGGCCATTTAAATACAGGTGTGCAATGGCTCACACCTATAATCTCAGTATTTGGGAGACTGAAGTAGGAAGATTGTTGAAAGTTTGAGGCCAGCCTTCAGGATTACAGAATCAGATCCTGTCCAAGAAACACTATGTAGACATACACAAAAATACACATGCATACAGGCAGCAGGCTGGCTTTGGCTGGCAGACCGTAGTTCTTTATATGATCAGTCCACCCATACTTGACATACATTTTGAACCATTCTCCCCTCACCCTGTCATGGAAAGGTAAAATCTCTTAGAAACGTCTTATCAGAGATACAGCTGAAAGAATCTATTTTCTACACGCACAGATGAAATTTCTGATAAAGTAATCACTGAAAATGACTGCTGTTGGGCTGTTGTGGTGAGGACTTACAAATAAGGTTTGGTTGTTCTCACCATTACTAGCTTCCTTCCTACCCAATGATGTGCATTGGTTTTGCCTTTGGTGTAAGAGTGTAGTTGTGCTAGGGTAAAGTACATCCGAGAGTTGTGACTTTAATTGCTGGATGGTGATCAAGTCTGTTACATTACACTTTCATTGTAAACAAACCAAGAAATTGATTGGATGACTTCTCTGGTAGAATAGAATTCGAAGTCCTCAGAGATCATTTAACTTGTCCCTTCTTTGCTCATATCAGGAGCATAGAAAGGTTGATACTATGTTTCTTCTTTTATATTAGGTGCTCCCTACTATTAACTTCTCTGCTCTAAGAAGAACTTATAGGAAGAATATCTGAAAATTAAGAAAGACTATAGGCCATCACACCTGCTTAGAACCTGGAGGCTTATTTCAGCCAAGTGAAGAGGGGAGTTCTCACCTAGAGATGTGCAGAGTCCATGATTTGGCTCTGTCCTTCAAGCATGGCTGTGTCTTAAAAATAAATAGGACTTATCTATAGTCCCTTCTCATTTGTAAAGTTCTAGTGGCTGGGGAAGTGGCTCAGTAGGTAAAGTGCTTGTTGCACAAGCATGGGAGTCTGAGTTTAATCCCCAGCACCTGTGTAAAAGCTACGTGAGGTGATAACATGTGCTTGTAATCCCAGTGATGGAGAGAAAGAGACTGGAGGATCTCAAGTATTCACTGGGCAGCCAGTCTAGCCAAATTGGTGTGCTCCAGGTTCAGTAAGAACCCCTGTCCTTAAGAGAGAGGAGGAAGAAAAAAGGCAGTAGATTTGGAAAAACACCCAAGGCTGACCTCTGGCCTATACACACATGTAAGAGGATTTCCTTGCCCCTTCATTTGCACACATAGAAAAAAACTGGGATATGAGGAATGGCAGATCATAAATGGTTTGTGTGGTATATGTACATGTTTATGTGGGTGTGTATGCAGGTGCACATATGTACACCTGTATGTAGTTGATGTTGGGTATCTTCCTCATGGTTCTGTATTTAATTTTTTAAAAAAGTTATGTATTTTATGTATATGAGTGCCCTATTTTTTGTATACACCTGCATGCCAGAAGAGGGCATCAAATCCCATTATAGATGGTTGTCAGCCACCATGTGGTTGCTGGGAATTGAACTCAGGACCTCTGGAAGCGCAGCCAGTGCTCTTAACCACTGAGCCATCTCTTTAGCCCCCCTTTATTTAGTTTTTCAAAAATTACATTTGTTTTTTTTGTTTGTGTATGTGCATACCATAGCATAAATGTGGAGGTTTGAAGATAACTTGTAGGACTCAGTTCTCTTTAATATGTTGGAATGAAACTAAGGTTGTTAGGCTTGGAGGCAGTCACCTTTAGTGAGCCTTGTCATTGGCCCCTCTACTTTATTTTTTGAGTTAGTCTCACTGAATCTGGAGTCGACTGATTTTTGCTGGAAGGGTAGCCATTGAACTCTGGGATCTGCCTGTTTCTGCCTTTCCAGTGCTTGAGTTACAGTTGCATGCCTATCTTTTATAAGAGTGGGATCTGAGTTCAGGTCCTCATCCTTGTGTAGCAAATACTTTTTTCAACCATCTCCCAGCCTCAGATCATAGATTTTTTTTTCTAAATCAAATTTAAATAGTTAGAACCAACCAAATGTAACAGATTTTAGTAGCCTATAGTGAGCTGTGATATCCATGCTGCCTTTGTTCTTTAAGGTCTGAATGTGAGAGCTATTGCACCATGAATACAACTGTGGTCTCATATTTTAACATTATAAAATGAGTACTTGTGTAAAGAAGTAACAGACATTGACTCGTGTACTGCCTGGTTTAGTGTGTCAACTTGACACAAGCCAAAGTCATCAGAGGAGGGAGCCTTAGCTGAGGAAATGACTCCATGGGATCCAGCTCATTTCTCATTTAGTGATCAGTGGTAGAGGGCCCAGCCCATGGTGGGTGGTGCTATCCTTGGGCTGCTGGTCCTGGGTTCTATAAGAAGGTGGACTGAGCAAGCCTTGGGAAGCAAGCCAGTAAGCAGCTCTCCTCCATGGCCTTTGCATCAGCGCCTTCCTCTGGGATTCTGCCCTGTTTAAGTTCCCGTCCTGACTTCCTTCAGCGATGAACAGCAATGCTGAAGTGTAAGCCAAATAAACTCTTTCCTCCCCAACTTGCTTTTTGGTTACGGTGTTTTCTTATAGCAGTAGAAACCCTAACTAAGACAACTTGTTTTTAACAGGGTGGAAGAAAGAAAAGAAAGATGAAAGAATGTTGAACCACATTGTCTGGCTATGTGATGGAAGGGAACGGAACTGAGAACCCTTGCAGTAGAACACTTAGATGGCTTCACCAAGATAATGATGCTAGGCCGTGGCTTTGGAAATTCTCTGGTTGCTTTTCTCGTCCTGAGCAGACATTGTCTCTTAGTCCCCAAACGGTAACTATGTGCAAGACATAGCATGCTGTGAATAGATGATGGGTACGGGTGATCTGGGACAGTCTTTCTTGCCCATGTAACCTCCTGCACATTTTTATGATCTCTCACTCGATGAGAAACACACTTGTGCAATTGTATTCCACTCTGAGTAACAGAGGTTTTAAGGTTTAAAACTGGGGGGAATTTGATTTCTTGTTAAAGCCCCAAATTCTAAAGCTTGCATCATAAAATCAGTGAAAAGTATAAAATAAATTGTATTTAACTATAACTTTCTTAAGTGAATTTGGCCTGTGGCTTTGGAGATAAGTTTTTCTAATTAGTCTCTGAATTTCTTTTTTTTTCTTTTTTTTTTTAAGATTTATTTTTTATTATGTATACAGTGTTCTGCCTGCATGTATGCTTGCATGCCAGAAGAGGGCGCCAGATCTCATTACAGATGGTTGTGAGCCACCATGTGGTTGCTGGGAATTGAACTCAGGACCTCTGGAAGAACAGCCAGTGCTCTTAACCTCTGAGCCATCTCTCCAGCCCTCTGAATTTCTTATATGGGCTTTGAATTTGTGATCCTTCTGCCTTGGCCTCCCAAGTGCAGGATTACAGACAGGTGTGACAACTGTCCCTGGCTCACCCTCTTAGCTTTAAGTCTTGTAAATTAGAAAAAATTGAGAATACCTTTCTGTTCAGGATTTCTTGAGAATATTAAGTATATTCTTTCTTTTCCTTTTTTGTGGTGCTGGGTTTTGAACTGGAGTGGGTAGTTCTGATCACTGTATCTTTGCACTGGCCATAGTATAAAAGCTGCATTAAGGCTTCAGGGTTTCCTCAGTGTTATCAGCAGCACAGCTGGGCCACTTTGGGTAGATGGCTGGTCTCATTCATAGTGTTTGTAATGTCACTCTCCTCCTTTAAGGAGAAGCCCACTAAAACCTTTACTCAGCACCTACAGGAATAAATAAAAGGAAGCTACTTGCTTAGAAGCCACCTTCCTTTAATGCTGTGAAATCATTGTTTGCATGCCCCAGTTTTCTTTAGACAATGCTTTGAAGCAAGGGGAAATTATGTATAGTCTCTGAGGTATGGGTGGTTAACCTGACTTGCTGAAGCTAAACAGAGCCCCTTGCCTAACTGTCTGAAGGTTCTGACAAACATAGCATTAATTTTAGTTGTATGTTTCTGTGTTGCTTTCCTGCAGGTGTCTCTGAAGATTGTCCCTGGTTTTAGCTGGATGCTGTTATATTTGTTGTTATGATTGAGTGATGTAAAGAGAGTTGAGCATTGTTTTTCATTTTTTTAATGCAGTAGTGTATGAGAGAACAAAATACAATGGTCTCCAAAAATTGACTTGTGTTCTGATCTCTCCTCAGAAAGAGTACATGGAGAACAAGAAAGCTGCTGTGGAGTTAAAGGATATACCATCACCTCTTCATGTTGGCTCTGAACTTTTCCCAGCAGTCCCACTTTCTGATAGTCATTCTCTTCAGCAACCAAAAGTACAGCTCTCAGCTGTTCCCAAAGTAAGCTGCTGTGTTCATTGTCCTAATGAACCCTCCACTTCGCCCATGCGTTTTGGTAGTGGTGGTGGCAGTAGTGGAGGTTCTGGGAGCTTGATTCACACGGGCTCACTCTTAGACTCACCAAGCACCAGGACAGTCACGTGTCAAGTAGGGTCAGGATTTGCTTTCCAGTCTGTTTCTTCACTACAGAATGCCTCTGCTAGGAGCAACTTGGTGGGCCTTGCGAGTGGCTTTCCCAGCATGTGTGTAGAGAGTAACCTACCTTCCTGCAAGCACCTACCATGTTGTGGGAAGCTCCATTTCCAGTCATGTCATAGTAACTTGCACAAGCTGCATCAGTTCCCGACTCTCCAGGGCTGCACCTCTGCTGGCTATTTCCCCTGTTCTGATTTCTCAAGTGGGGCTTGTGGGCGTTTGGAAGATCGCCTTTCCCAGTCAGAGCTTACACCTCACTTTTGCACCAACTCTCTTCACCTAAATGTGGCACCTCCGGTTTGTTTAAAGGGCTCACTTTACTGTGAAGACTGTCTAAACAAGGTATGTATTTTTTTATTCTTTAACCTAAGGGCAGATAATGAGGTTTGAGGTTCTATTTAGAAATGACTTTATCAGCTGTGCAGTGGTGGTGCACGCCTTTAATCCCAGCACTTGGGAGGCAGAGGCAGGTGGATCTCTGTGAGTTTGAGGCCAGCCTGGGTTACTGAGTGAGTTCCAGGAAAGGCGCCAAAGCTACATAGAGAAACCCTGTCTCGAAAAAACCAAAAAAATAAAAAAAAAAAAGAAATGACTTTATCTTGCCATATCTTTTTTGTGCATGGGGTTGAAGATTCTTCATGGTGTAGCTCACACTCCCTTAGCATAGCTTCATCTCATACTGAAAGATGCAAAGGTTAAAATGGGAGACCATCCAGAAAAGTACAGTGTCGTTAGGTGTGTAGCTTGTGCTTTTAGAGCCTCTGGTCACAAGAAAGCCATGTCCTACAGGATATCTTAGTTTGCCGAGTCCATGATCTGTTTCATCCTTCTCTAGGACAGAGTTGGTTGAGTTCTTATAAGTTAAACTCAGCTTATATACTGGCTCTTTCGTGGCTTTTTGTATTACGAGGAATGTGGAGCTTGGCCCCATTCACACTAGTGTTCAAAGGAAGGTTTTTCTGCCATTTATGGACAGTGCGTGTAAGATCTCCTTCATAACAGATTCATGTCCCAGGTTGGAAAAGACTGAGTATTTGAACAGGTCCCTGATCATTTCAAGTTGCTTTTTGAGATGAGACTGTGGATTGGTAGCTGGTAGTTCTGATAAAGATTATTTGAAAATATAATTTTTCAGAGGTCATCAGGTAGGAAGGTGAAAAGCTTAGAATGGTGTTTTCAGTTGTATATGAATCTAAGTTCTTTATTGATGTGTCTAAAACTTCTTCCTTTAAAAAAAATGTTAAAACAGCCAGCAAGAAATAGTAAAATTGATGATGCTAAAATCTGGCCAAATGTACTACCTCCAAGTACTCAGCCTGCACCTCAAGCTATCCCTCTGTGTAATGGTTGTGGAACAAAAGGGATGGAGAAGGAGACCTCGTTGTTGGCAACCAGTCTAGGCCATGCTGCTTCGAAATTTGGTAAATAATGGTGTAGCATAAAAGAGTGCATTTAAGTTGTCTTTTTTTTTTAAGTTTATTATTTTTTTATGTGTATGAGTATTTTGCATGCATATATATAAGTGTACTCATGTGTACCTGGTGCTTGTGGAGGCCAGAAGAAGGCACTGGATCCCCTGGAACTGGAGTTACTGAAGGTTGTCAGCCACAGTGTGTATGCTGGGAACTGAACCCTTGTCTTCTGTAAGAGCAGCAAGTATTCTTGACTGCTGAGCCATTTATACAGCCTCCATTTGAGTTTTCAATATCTGACACAAATGTTGTATTTAATTGCCTATAAAAATTTCCTTGTGCATTTGCATTTCAAAGTGTATGTGAGTCTTCTTTTCCCTCATTTGGCAAAAATCTGTACAATTATTAGGTCTTCATGTTGAGCTGAGGCTGTTTGAGACCAGAATCTGTATAGGAAGATGGGGAGTATATTGGAGAGATTAAGTGCTGTAGGAGACTTGGGCTCACTTAGGTTGTATGTTTTGTTTAATGTTTTTGAGACGGTCTTTATAGAGCCCTGGCTATTCTAGAACCCTCTGTATAGACCATCCTTGCCTCGAACTCACAGAGGTTCACTTGCTTCTGCCTCCTGAGTGCTGGGATTAAAGGCTTGCACCACCATGCTTGAACTCAGCTTAGGTTCTTAATACTCCCTAGACATATTTAGTATTTAGAAGAATTTAGTAGTGGCTGATTATTAGTAGTATTTGAAACCTTAGAGTTTGAAATAAAAATTATTTCCCTAAAAAGTAGTTACTGTACTATTATCTGAAAACATCTCTGAAAGGTTAAAATGGATGTTAATGATGTATTATTGTAGTTTAAAGTGAGAGTCAGTGCCAGTTTCACTTTGATGGTCTCTTCATGCTCTTCTGTACCCAGCAGGCAGCCAGCCCTGCACTGAGGTGGAAGCAGGTCTAGGGGCCTCAGCATCCACTCAGTTTCTGCAGAAACATTATGGGTCAGCAGAGGGTGAAGTCCCACTGTTAACAGAGTTGTTTTGGCACCACTCATTTGTAGGTTTGTTGTTATTGAAAGTAAGAGTGGCTGGATGGTGGTGCACGCCTTTAATTCCAGCACTTGGGAGGCAGAGGCAGGCTGATCTCTGAGTGTGAGGTCTACCAAGCAAGTTCCAGGACAGCCAAGGCTACACAAAGAAACTCTGTCTCAGGAAGAAAAAAAAAAAAAGTAGGAGTACTCCCAGTATGTCATGGGGATATTGTGGTTGCTTCTTGGGNTGGCCAGTGAAGTTGTTATCCTTAAACTTAATGGCAAGCAGTTACTTGATATTTCTGCTATTTAGAATGATGGGCAGTTACCTATTGTATTTTAGCTCACTATTTCTTTTTCATTATGTGTAACTGGAACTGGAAGTATTAATATTTTTTAAGGGTCACCAGAAGTTGCAGTCGCTGGACAGGTACTGGAGGCTCTTCCCCCCATTGGTGTTTTCTGGGATATTGAAAATTGCTCAGTCCCCTCTGGCCGGTCAGCAACGACTGTTGTACAGAGAATCCGTGAGAGGTTTTTCAGGGGACACAGAGAAGCAGAGTTTATCTGTGTGTGCGACATCAGTAAAGAAAACAAGGAAGTTATTCAAGAACTAAATAATTGCCAGGTAAAATTGTCTGTCTGTCTGTCTGTCTGTCGTCTGTCCGTCTGTCTGTCTGTCTGTCTGTCTCTCTCTCTTTCTCTCTCTCTATCCATCTATCTATCATCTATCTATCTATCTATCTATCTATCTATCTATCTATCTATCTATCTATCTCTATCTGTCATCTGTCTGTCTGTCTGTCTGTCTATCTATCTATCTATCTATCTATCTATCTATCTATCTATCTATCTATGTTAAGAATTGTAATCTTTGGAATGATGGCTCATTGATTAAGAGCACTGACTGTTCTTCCTGAGTCCAATTCCCAGCAATCACATAGTAGCTCACAACCATGTATAGTGAGATCTGATGCCCTCTTCTGGTATGCAAATGTACATGTAGTACATGTATACTCATATATAAATAAATCTTAACAACAACAAAAAAGAATTGTAATCTGCTGAGGACTGGAGCAGTGGCTCAGCATTTAAGAGCACTGGCTGCTCTTCTAGAGGACTGGAGTTCAGTTCCCAGAACCCACATGGTGGCTAACAGCCATCTGTAACTCCAGTTCCAGGCATCTGGCGACCCTCTTCTGGTCTTTGCACGCGCCAGGCACATGTGATACACAGACATACATGCAGGCAAAGTACCCACACACATAATTTTAAAAAGGTTTTTTTTTCCCATTCTTCAAGACAGGGTTTGTGTAGCCCTGGCTGGCCTGGAACTTTCTCTGTAGACCAGGTTGGCCTTGAACTCACAGAGATTTGCCTGCCTCTGCCTCCCAAGTGCTAGGATTAAAGGCACGTACCACTACAGCTGGCCTGATTACTTGGGGTGTTTTGTTTAAAATTCCAGTTCCAGCTTGATTTAGTGATGTTTTTATGCCGTTTTCAAATGAGAGAAAGCCACACAAAGTTTTTTTTTTTTTTTAGAATGCTGAAATTTAAACATTTGATCTTTCAGTAAGTTGCTTGTTCCTTGGCACTGTGCACTGTAGTGACTGCGTGTGTTGTCTGCTTCAGCTTCGTCTCTGCTCTCTCTCTGAGCCAGGCATACAGCATGGATGTAGTATTTGCAATTTACAGATTAAATTCAGGCTCTAAGAAGGGAAACCACTTTTTTTATAATTATATTGCCAATAAATGAAAGAATTGGAATAATAAACTAATTTATTTAGAGACAGAGTTTCACCAGATAGCCCTGGCTGGCCTATAACTTGGTATGTAGGTGAGGCTAGCCTTGTGTTCACAGAGATCTGCCTGTCTCTGTCTCCTGAGTGCTGAGATTAAAGGTGTGCACAATGCAGAGCATTATGAACTAAAATTTAAATCAAGGGTGTCTGACCTCAAAGTCTGCTGTAAAGTTAAAGATAGAATCCAAATGTTTTGACTCTTGGATAAATAATGCCATTGGCATTCCTTGTTTCTGTTTAGAATTATGTGTTCATATGTAACATACAAATATATATTATGTATTTTTACATACACACTCCAAATGAAAATTAATGTGATTGAGGCACATTAATTCGGAGACAGCTTTGTGTAAGTCTATAGTCTTTTAACAGGAGTTAAGTGTTTTTGGCTTCCTTAGGAATGTTATTTTCTCTTCTGTCTGTCATGCAGCCCCAGGTCCTGTAGGCTCCAGACAGTGGATGACATAGATAGGCCATAAAATGAACCCCACACTATACCTTAACCATACCACATGCAGATTGTGGACAAAATGTATCATGAAAGCTTGATGATTGGAATTTGACTTCCTTTTCCCTCTTCTTTTTTAAAAGGAGGATAAAAGAAGTTTAAAAGCAATTAAAAATGAGATTTGGGATAATTTCTCCACTTTTTATATGGTGAACTAGTTCTAAAATTATTGAGATCCAGTTGTAACCTCCACATTCCCAACAGTAATTGAAGAGCTTTTTTCCTTGTGTGTTATCCACTGGGTGCCAGGTGTTGTGGTGCATTTATTTAATCCCAGCACTCTGGAGGCTGAGGCAGAAGGATCAAGAATTTAAGGCTAGCCTGGGCTACACAGTGAGACCTTGTTTTAAAAAAAAATGTGGACCAAGTGTGTGGCAGTTTTCTAACCCCAGCTCTTGTTCAATGACCTTTTTGATAAATGATCACAGGTAACTGTTGCTCACATAAACGCTACTGCAAAGAATGCTGCTGATGATAAACTCCGTCAGAGCCTTCGAAGGTTTGCAAATACGCACACTGCTCCAGCTACTGTGGTTCTTGTGTCAAGTAAGTGTCAAAGCATCTGCTGGTTTCAGCCACAATCACTGCATGGGAATTACCAGAAATGTGCAAGCCAAAGAACCACAGAGAGGTGAACACAGGCTACGCAGTGGTGATTGCTGACAACTATTTAGGGAAACAGCTGAGTCTACAGCCTGGTGTGGTGGTTAATCCCTCTAATCCCAGCATCTGGGAGGCTAGGGCAGGAGGATGAGTGCAGGGCCAGACTGGGCTATATAGTGGGTATAATGAGCACTTGTCTGAAAAATTTAAGCAAGAAAAAAAAGAGTCTGACTCTTTATGGTCTCTGTAAGATATTGCAGGGCCAGTTTATTCAAGAAAATGAGTTTTTTGGGGGAGGGTTTCCCCTCCCTCAGTCTTATAACTTAAAAAAAAGCAAGATGAATAATTTTCAGATTTGCATCTTCCCAATGTATTGATACCCGCTCCCTGTTAATTGAAGGAAGCTATGTCTTGGGTGTGTGATATGATTGCCCTGTCATGTTAATTCTTCACAAGAAAATGTGCTCCTGTTCAAAAGGAGGAGGAGAGTGATTGAGCCAGGTCTGCCTGTCTCTTTGATCATGTCACCAGCTGTTCAGGGCTATTTCTGTTGAATGTTTCTAATAACTTGTCTTTTCTTTTCAGCTGATGTCAATTTTGCATTGGAACTCAGTGACCTGAGGCACAGGCATGGTTTCCACATCATTTTGGTGCATAAAAACCAAGCTTCTGAAGCCTTGCTTCATCATGCTAATGAGCTGATCAGATTTGAAGAGTTCATTTCCGATTTACCCCCCAGGTTACCACTGAAGATCCCTGTGAGTGGGTTTCTGTTGCCTCTGCTGGTTTCTAATGGTAGATTTTAGAGGCTGAGAAATAGCCCTCAGCAAGGGGTCACCAGGTCAGGGTGCTGTTTTTTGCAAGAGGTTGATCAGAGTTTGAAATAAGCTTGGAAACCTCAGATTCTTGTCTTGAGTAAATATGGATGAATTTTCTTTTAATGCTTTTCAAACTTGCCTAGAGAACCAACTTGTGGTTTTATCTCAGAGATAGGCACTTGCTATTGTTCCCAAAGCTAAACTCACTTTATATCAAATGGATGAAACAGTGGAAGAGTTATAAGTTGTTTTGCTCTCAGGTATTATGGGTGGAGAACATGGTGAGAGCTCACATGCACTTGAGTGTCTGGCTACAGATAAGCAGAGCAGTTGTGCATCTTTCTGGTGATTTCTTCCCAAACTGCAGCAGGCTGCAGAGGCTGTGCTCTTTACAGTGTTTCTTGTCATGCATGGGTGCCATTGGATGTTGTAGTACATACATCGTAAGAGAATGTGAGCACATTCCCAGGAGCAGCATTTCTGTTATACTTGATTTGGGATAAGGATGATTGCCACAGTGCTGAGCCGTGTATACACTGTTTGGGGAACGCATGTGTAACTCTGAAAGAAATTCTAACAGTGATGGACCTCCAGTATAGGTGTTCCAGGAGAATGACGTTCCCATACATTAAATGCATTTTAATTTAAAACTTTACAGTTGCAAGTGTATTTTATAAATGACCTTGTCCAACCTAGTACTTATGACATATGCCTGTAATCTCAGCATTTAGAAGTTGGCATCAGGTATATCACAAGTTCAAGGCCAACCTGGGCTGCATAGCTACTGTCCAGCCAGGGCTCATTAGTGAGACCCTATCAAAAACAAGGAGAAAGGATGGCATCCAGCATCTTCACAGGAGGAGGTGGAAGTTAATGCTTAGGAAAGAAGCAAGCTGGCAACCACAGCAAAGCCGAGGCTGGGCTCCAATCTTCCAGCCCACCTGCTAGTCCCAGTTGCTAACAAGCCCAGGGTCTCTCCTAGTCAAAACCATGTGAGGGATGGTTCACAGCTGAGGGTTGCAGACTCTGTTTCAAGGAATAGCATCATAGCCTACCACAGCCTTTTGAGCCTCTTTCTTATCTCACCATATTTGTTTTGGGGACCTGTGGCTGGAGCTGCATTACCTCCCTTCTGTAACTGTCTTGTGCTTTCCAAGTAGAAATGTCATTAAATCACTTGTGATATTTTGGCAGAGAGCTTGCCCCATGTAAGAGGCTTTATGGTTACAAAAGACCAATTATCCAGAACATGGAGTTGTATGGGAAGCTTTCTCATTTACTAGAGTGGTAATGACAGTTTTTCTTTCCTGTTCTTCAGCCCAGCCCTTTAGTAAGTTGTGTTTGCCTGGGTTTTGAGTTTTAGGTGTCACAGGAAGAGTGAGATTTTGTTGATGATTAATTGACATAACCCATGTAAAAAGGAAGTTCCCAATTACAAAAGTAATGCCAGTGTGAAAACAAGAATAGCATGCTTAGAGTACAAAGCCTCAGTCCTGCCCTGAGGGGGACCACTGTTTACAGTTTTAGCATTTTGTTCTCCAAATGTTAAAAATACATAAAAATTTTAAAGTCTCATATCTTTTTTTTAAAACTTAGTACCATAACATGGATGCATTTAGCCGGGCGGTGGTGGCGCACGCCTTTAATCCCAGCACTTGGGAGGCAGACTTGGGAGGCAGAGGCAGGCGAATCTCTTGTGAGTTCAAGGCCAGCCTGGGCTACCAAGTTAGTTCCAGGAAAGGCGCAAAGCTATACAGAGAAAAACCATTAAAAAAAAGGATGTATTTCCATGTCCACATAGAATACTGGTACAAATTGCCCATATTTTTAGCCATTGGAATGCTGACTGACAAGTCAGGCTGTGGCATTGCACACCTTTAATCCCTGGAGGCAGAGACGGGCAGATCTCTGAGTTTGAGGCCAGCCTGGTCNACAGAGTGAGTTCCAGGACAGCCAGAGCTACACAAGGAAACCCTGTCTCAAAACAGAATGAATAAACAAACAAAAAAGAATGCTGACTGATAGAATGTCTGTGGCTAGCCCTTGATTTGTTTAAGCAGTCTACCTATTATTGGACGTGTTTTCTACTTAGTTTTTACCATCTCCAGCAGCTTACCCAGGGTGTCTTGAGGGAACATTCTCAGCTTTGGTAGCTCTGGGTCAGAAGTCACTGGCAAGGTCTTACTTGTCCTTCAAGAAGGTGACATTGATTCCTACTCTTATCAGTGGGAAGTGCCTCTTCCTAATCTTATCAATGAGAATGCTCTTTAAAATGTTTACCAGTGTGACAGATAAAAAGTGCTATCTGCCTATAGTTGGCCTTCTTATTAAACCTTTTTTAGCAAATCTTTTTCTTTTGCTGTTGCCCTTGAATATTTTTTTCTGTGGCTCCCACATTTAGCCCTCTCCACAATTATCTTCATTCTCCTAGCATTTTCACAGTTCTGTTTCTTTCTTTCCTTTTTTTGGAACTGAGGACCAACCTTGTGCTTTCTAGGCATGCGCTCTACCACTGAGCTAAATCCCCAACCCCTAGTTCTATATTTATTTTCAGTTTTTTCGAGACAGGGTTTCTCTGTAATCCTGGCTGTCCTAGAACTCACCCTATAGACCAGGCTGGCCTCAAACTCAAGAGATCCACCTGTCTCTGCTTCCCTAGTGCTGGGATTAAAGGCCTGCACAACCACTGCCTGGCTCTATTTCTTGATACATACATCCCAGGATATCTGGAAGGGTTCTGACCACAGAAGTAACCGGCTATTGACTGACATGTACAGCTCATTAATTTTTAATATTTACTGAGTTGCATTTGCACTTGCAGTTTGAAATGGTTTCCATGTGATGTCTGTCAGTTGGTGATGACTCCCTTTTCACCCCAGGCAGCTAGTCACTGGTTTCTAGGTTGGTCTTTTCTGGACGATGTATAGAAACACAATCACTCGGTATATCTGTGCCTAGCTGATTATTAGAAACAACATTTGTTACAATGAATAGGTTTACTCTTTCCTGTTAAAGTTGCTGTCCCTACCTCTACCGTGAGTTAGCTGAAGTAGAGACAGCATTTGTTCTTGTTTTGAAATTGAATGTGTACTTTTGACTGAACCTGAAGTAACACTTTCCCCCTGTGCTTGCAGTGCCACACTCTGCTCTATGTTTATAACCTACCAGCAAATAAAGACGGCAAGAGCATCAGCAACAGGCTTAGGCGCCTGTCTGATAACTGTGGTGGCAAAGTGCTGAGTATCACAGGCTGCAGTGCAATTCTCCGCTTCATAAACCAAGACAGTGCAGAGCGGGCCCAGAAGCGAATGGAAAATGAAGATGTCTTTGGTAACAGGATCATTGTGTCATTAACTCCAAAGCATAGAGAATTCCTTGAAGCTAAGAATTCAAATGCAATTGCTGATAAAGCGAAATCTCCCAAAAAAGTTAACACAAAATTGTGCCTCATCAAAGACACAAGTGAACAGTCACCCAGTGCCAAAGCCATGCCTGGAAAAGGGTTGCAGGCAAATTCTGGATCTGCTACAAAAAGCATAAACATTAAAAGTTTACAGGTAATTTTGATATTGCTTGCTTTTTGAAGTTTATGGTATGTTTGGTTTCTTTCTGTGTGTCCTGTGCCTGCTGGTTCCTGTTGTGTCCTCTTAGTTTGTTCTTTTGCTGAGACTCAGTTGCTTTACCCTCTGTATAGCATCTAACCTATCTGAGGTACTTAGGTTTTAAGGCTGCTTGTGTCTTTAAAGGAATTGTGCCGAATGGAGTCAAAGACTGGCAGCAGAAACAGTGAGCACCAGCAAGGCCATGGGAGGCTGGCAGCACTACCTAACGGTGGCCTAAGCACTTCAGTGCCCACCCTGAAGAACACAGGCTTGATGGAGCCACTTTACAGAAGCAGTCAGAAGTATGTCCAGTTTTTCTTTCTTGGTCACTGCTTCTATGAAATCATGGGAGACCTGTGACATTTACTCTCAAATTCTCCCTCCTGTTAGAAAAGAGAGCCTCAGTTCCTGGAGTGTTGCTAGCTCTCTTGCAGAGAAGAAGGAGAGAGAGGAGACTGTCTTCCAAGTGAGCTACCCATCTGCATTCAGCAAGCTGATCGCCTCAAGGCAAGTCAGCCCTCTGCTCACCTCTCAGTCTTGGTCTCCGAGGTAAGTCCAGGTTTCTCACCCATGGGGTGGATATACAGCAGGAAGGTTACAGGTCACTTATTAGTTATTGAGACAGGTCTGCCATCTCCCCTGTCAGACCCTCCCTGAAGGTTATCATAGCTGACATTCAGAGGTAATGCTTTTCTCCATTGTTCCCTCCTCCATTTGGAAATTGAGGTGATTCCATGTCAACAGGGAAGGACGTTAAGATGTCCTTATGGTCAAGTATAGTGGTACATGCCTATGTTCCCAGCATTTGGGAAGTCGAGGCAGGAGGATCACAAGCCTGGGTTACATAGTAAGTTCAAGGCCAGCCTGTGTTAACTTGGCAAGACCTTGAATAAAAACAACCAACATTTTACACTCTTTGTGTTGAGAGAAGCCAAAATGAGATGTGCATTGGTTGCTCTTAATATGGTGCTTTGTAGGAGGCTGTTGTGAGACTTGGCAGACAGAGCTGCCATAAAGGCCTGTTTTTACACTGTATTTGCTATGCAGAGCTGGTTAAGAATCACTGGAAAAGCCAAGCACAGTGCAGGTCACAGAGGCAGTGATCTTAGATCTATGAGATTGAGTTCAGCTGATTTACATAGTGAATTTCAGCACAGCAAGAGCTAATTAGTGAGACCTTATCTCAGGAAAAAATCTAAAAAAAAATTAAATCACTGCACAAAGGAAATGTACAATTTGTATGTAACAGTTGTCACCAGAGCCTGCCTTATGTGTGATAGTAGGCCTTGTAAGTCAGAGGAGGTTAAACCTTACGTAAGCAATAGAGACTAAGTTTGTAAGACTAAAATGCCCAGAGTGGAATTTTAATTTAGCAAGACTTCCTATATTTTCTCTGTTTTGCTTTAAATATTTATGTGAAATAACATTGGATATTGAATAATTTTTATTGAGGTCAACTCATAGTACTTCAGACAGTAAGCCTAAATCAGCATAGGTTTAAGGTAAAATCCGTTGCAAAATCAAATAGGAAAGTCTTCTTTTATTGATAGTTTTAGACAAAGCTAAACTGGTAGAACCTGGTGCATCTTGTGTGTTTTCTGCAGGAGTATGTCTCCAAACCTTTTAAACAGAGCCTTGCCACTTGCTTTCAACGTTGCCAATCCCAGCAGCGGTGCTGACTGCCCAGACCCATTTGCAAATGGTGTTGACATCCAAGTCAGCAACGTGGACTACAGGCTGTCCCGGAAGGAGCTGCAGCAGCTCCTCCAGGAGGCCTTTTCCAGGCATGGCCAGGTACCTTCACTCATGTTATTAGGGTAATTGGTTTGGATTTTTGGGAGTGGGTGGCATTTTTAACACAGGATCTCAACTCTGTAGCTCAGACTAGTCTCAAATATGTGAGGGTCCTTCTTCCTCAACCTCCCAATTGATGTTGATTAAAGGCATAAGCCACAATACCCAGTTTCACTCTTTCATTTTTTTTTAAAGATATAAATTAGGTATGTTAATGTGTGTGTATCTGTGTGTGGGTATGTGTACATGTATGTGGGTGCCACAGGTGTCAGGTCTTTTGGAGCTAAAGTTATAGGAGGTTTTAAGCCGCCCAACATGGATGCTTTGATTGAACTCTAGCCCTCTGGAAGAGTAATGTATGTAGGCTCTTAACTACTGAGCAGTTCCTCCAGCTTCCACTCCCCAGCCACCCTTTCACTCATGTCCTTGCTGGTTTTACCCCTGGTGGAGTTCAATACCAATCAGGGGGCCTAATGGGACACAGATAATAGAACCACAGCCAGGACATGGGTATGACTGGGCAGGTTTGAACTTCTTTTCCTTTCTATGTGTTGGAAGAAGTAGAGAACACACAGTTTTTAGGACATCACCCCAGAGAAAATGAAGCTAGTCATGAGAAGTACCTGTCATAGGTAGAGAGACAAAGAGCTACATCCAGAAATACAGAAAATCTAAAGCAGTGATTCTCAACTTTCCTAATACTTCGACCCTTTAATACAGTTCCTCATGTTGTGGTGACCACCCCCGACCATAAAATTACTTATTGCTACATCACAACTGTAATTTTGCTACTGTTAGGAATTGTAATGTAAATATCTGATATGCAGGATATCTGATATGTGACCTCTGTGAAAGGGTCATTCAACCCCCAAAGGGGTTGCAACCCACAAGTTGAGAAGCACTGGTCTAAAGGAATGTTGGCTATTTCTCGTCATATTTTAATGTACCCAGCCCAGTGTTTAGGTTCAGTTTGCTTAAAAAGTGCACATTTTATAGACCTGGTATTTTGCAGAGTCAGAGAAACACTGGTCTCTGAGTCTTCGTCTTCGTGACATATGCCAGAGCACACAGACAGACGGGCCAGGCTAGCTTCTCTGAAGATCACCTACACTCTGGTCACCTGTAGTACCTCATTCAGACAAGTTAGCTCCTGCAGGCCCTGACATCTACTAGCATATTCCTCAACAGTTCATTCTCATTTTTTAAGATGACAGACTCTGGGTAGATAATAGTAGTGCTCTGTTTTATTTTGTCCTCCTGTTGTAGGTCAAGAGTGTTGAGCTTAGTCCCCATACTGATTACCAGCTCAAGGCCATTGTGCAGATGGGAAACCTGCAAGAAGCAATCTGTGCAGTGACCAGCCTCCAGAGGCACAAGATTGGCAGCAAGAAGATTCTGGTCTCACTCTCCACAGGAGCTGCCAGCAAGTCACTCTCTTTACTAAGGTAAAAACCAGCATCCAAGCCATTCACTTCAGGACATAACAACTGACCCACAGTTTGAAAAATAATAAATAGATTTTTATCACATTTCTAATCCTCCTATATGCAATAAAGGTTATTGTGAATTAATAGGGTTTGAAGTCCACCCTCTGGCTCTTGTTCAAGTCATTAACCAAAAGCCAAACACAGCTTGAACTTGGCAGGCCTTTGGGAGTGAAGTAGCATACTGTATACCCAGAACAGGTTCTAAGACTAGCAGACCCCTACAGTAATGCCTAGAAGCCTGAAAAGGGTAAAGTCTTGGCTGGAGTCCTAGTGTAGAGTCTTCCTGATGACTGGGTCAGTGTGTGCTGCTTTGGCTCTCCTGCTGTGGGGAGCTAGTGAACAGGATTCACTCTGAGTGTTGGATTATTAAGGACCTTCTCTCTGATTTGTACTTGGACAGTATTTGAAGTTGTGGGTGGTTTTTTTGGTTTGTTTGTTTTTTGTTTTTTTTTTTTTCCTTAGAATAAAAATAATACTCAGGTTTTTGCAGTATTTGGGGAAGTAAGAGAACTGGAGAAAAGCCCTCTAATCCTATGGCTCCAGACTAATCACCCTTCAAGGTTGGGCTTTTTTATTTGTTTGTTTGTTTTTCTTTGAGTACTTTTTGTGTGTTTTTTGTGAAGAATAATGAAGATATTGTATGCAATAACGTGTCCAGCCACATGCAAGAATCCCAGTCCCATACATCTAACACGTAAGACACACATGGCAAGAGATAACTCAAGCTATTCTTTCTTCACTCTGAGTTAAAACCCAGTGTGTGCCCCTGCCCTCGTCCTCAGGAGACCACATGTCTTTCTGCCGCACTGATGTGATTCTGTTACTGAGTCCCAGGGAATCCCAGGGAATGACGTGATCATCTTTCATTGGCTTGTCCCTAAAATCCTTTTTATTTTCCTTTTAACTTTTCTAAAAAGTAAAC
>LZPO01076149.1:37962-48394 GCA_001675575.1 Neotoma lepida
AAAGTTGCTTATTTATTTTCCTTCTTGTTTGACAGATTCATATACATACACTCTGTTATGATTTTATTCACCCTCACATTACCTTCCATCATCTCCCTTTTCCATCTAAACCACTTCTTTCTATATAGTACCCTAATGGCTACACCATTACAGAAAATGATAAGCACCCCTTCTCCAGCAAACATTACTTGTCATTAGCTCTCAGGAAGGAATGAGGTTTCATGGACACCTCATCTATCCAAGATGGAAAGCTGAAGAGTTCAATCTTGTATAGGCATGCAAAAATGCTGTTTGTTTNTGATTGCAATGGCCATGCCATATATGGATGGCAGCAGTTCATGATACTCTTTCCAATCTTCTGACTATTAAATTATTTGGTGCCCTGCTTCTGTGATGGTTCCAGATCCTTGGATAGTGGTTGTTGCAACAGAGGTTGATATAAATGTCACTTAGCAGTCACATATTCTCAACACTTTGACCAGATATGTGTCTCCCTCTCTGCAAAGGGTAACATCATGTTTGGAAAGCAGTTTGACAGCATGTTCATTTATGGAGACGGGTAATATGCTCTTCCTTTGGTTCCATGAGCTTCTCAGCCATAGAAATTCGACTAGGTTTATAGTACCAGCTATGTAGTCTATCTGGAGAAGCAGGCCCCACATCCATTCACACAGCAGTTAGTTATTACCAAGATAGTCATGCTACCATTGTATCAGTGAGCATATTCTGTCTGGCAGGTGTGTGTTATATTGCATGCATGTTCCACAGTTGGGTGAGAATGTTGTTAAGATTTTTCCCTTAGCAGCCTGGATAGCACCTCCTGGTATTGTGAACCCTAGCCAGCAGAGAGGGAGTTCCCTGCATAGTTTGATATCGTTTTCTCTGTGTCCTATAACAAAAGTGTGTTACGCTTGCGTTCTGGTGGGTGCCAAGAGCAATGACGATAGTCTATGTTCTTTTGGGGACTTCTGAAACGTTTCTGGTCAACAAGTCATAGGGCAGTATACCACATCTGGTATTGGGCTTTTGTTTAAAAGCTTATGACTTCTGCGAGCACCATTATCCATACATGAAGAGTACTTCCATTTGAAGCTTTTTTTTTTTTTATTTAAATCCTTTAAGTTTTTTTTTTACTTTATAAAGTACTGTTTCTATATAGCTTTTTCATGCTTCCTTAGTTTTGTTTCCCTTTTTCCTGTCTTCCCAGTACCCCATATTCCTGCCCAAACCTAGGCCTCCACTTTCATGTCCCTGTGTTTTACTACCTCTCCCTTAGTGCTTCCTCTCCCCATAGCATCTTTCTTGACACTATAGAGAATTTTTTAAAAATCTAAATTTTGAAGCTATGGCTACAAGAAAGAAAATATGAGTTTTCCTTTCTGGGCCTACTTAGTGTTACTCAGTATAATACTTTCCAGTTCTGTAGCACAAATTGTAATTGGTCTTAATAATAAAAACCTGGAGCCAGATATCAAGGTAAATGCTGAAAGACCAGTAAAGGAACCAAACACTAGACTTATTATCTACTGAATCCTCAGCCTGAAAAGGCTGAGCTCCTGTCCCTGCCCCACCTTATCACTTCCTCTTCCCACCCAGCCATATCACTTCCTGTTTCCTCCTCTCAAGTGCTGGGATTAAGGGTGTGTGCCACCACTGCCTGTCCTCTAGTGGCTAGCTCCACACTCTGATCTCCAGGCAAGCTTTATTTTCACCACATTTTCCCTTTTTTGTCTAAAATAAAAAAGGTTATAACTAATATAAAAAAACTATGTACAATAACTATGTACAGTATATACAGTCAATAAGTACATCAACACTGTCTAGTCTATAAACAATTGACAAATTCACAGAAAAATACTCCATATCTGTCCTATCTTGGTGAATTCAAAATGTTGTACATAATTTACTTTCTGACCTAACTTGCATTACAAAAATTATCTTTTAATGTCTCTCAACCTTATATACTTTANACTTCTTTAGTGAATTTCTTTGCTAAATCTGGTAACAAGGATAATTATAACTATGACTATAAAGACTTCAATTCCATCAGAGACCCAAGAAGAAAATAATATTACCTGAGTAATCAGGAAGTACAAGCAAGTGACTTCCAAAAAATGTAAGAAATGACAGAAATAGCTGGCCGCCTCTGCAATGTTGGGACATCCATCTTTAGCCTACAGGCTTAGAATATCTGACAGACTTTTCTGTGAAGCAGGATATTCTNAAGGGCTGTCCTACTTTATCTTGGCAAAGTTCAGCAGTCCTTTTGTTTCCTTGTCCCATTTGAACAGCATACTGTCAGCAATTGAGGCAAGGACATTCATTTTCTTGCCCAGTGGCTAATTTTTGCCACAAAGAAAGTAAACTCCATGTAGAGTTTCTTTGATTTCCATCATTTTTTTTTTCCTGAAGTAGATTGGTGTTGTCAGGAGCAGACATGTCTCATTGTCATAAAAAGTCATATATTATTAAAACATCCTAAATGCCATATTTTGTAGCTCTCTGAAGTGTTTGATGACCACTTTTCTACCTAAAATATATGTTTGACCTTGAAAACATACCTGATGTGACTACAAGTTCGATTGTAATAGGTGACTAATTACTAACCTCCATTTCCTTATTATCCTAAATAGTTGGTAATAATAACTTTCAAGGACTAGAAATTTGCATTACATTGTTAAATGAGCTGTATAGGTACAATACCTTGAACAAGATTAGAAACATGTACAGTATGCTCTAACAAAAGTAATCTTAATTTTGTATCAGTATACAAAAATCCATATCCATGTAAAATGTTCAAGTCTATTAGTTGCTTTTTTGGTTTAAAAGTAGATTCTATAATCTACCCTTATCCTATCATATCTATAGCCCCCTTTTTTCTTTTCAAAACAAGAACTCTGAATCTAATGTCCTTTGTTCAACTTTTTTCCTGACCATTACCAATAACAACTTGTAACCAACCATCCTAAACAATGACAAATATCTATAACCCACTGAATGACCAAAAACCACCCATCCTACCTCTTGGGAATATGGACATCATGTTCTTAAATTTACTTCATGCTGTCTGGGGGCAACAGCATCTTTAGGGGATCCTGAAAAGAAAAATTTAGGTTAATTGTCAAGTCCTGTGAGAGGTAGCTGTATCATTTGTTTTCTAGTCTCTGCATGATAGGAAAGTTCAGGGCTTGTCTCAAGTTCTGGCTAGAGTAGTCTGTGAGGCTGGATCATCTCAGCTAGCCACCTTGAAATTGTCCTGAACAGTTTGTAGTCCAAAGCTGATCTTTAGGTGGTGTTTGTCAGTTTCGTAGCATTGTCATAATGTCGGTGGAGTCCTCGTTGTGGGACCCTGGCATCCTTTTGGAATCTTCAAAGGTCGCTGTTAGGCGTGTTCATGGTTCACTGCTGAAAACTACAACATTTTAAATGTCATATGCAGCAGACCTCAAAAAGGTTAAAGGATCGATATTTGTTATGTACATCCAGAGTACAAAAACTTAATACCTAGTTACCTAATAGAGACTCAAACCCAAAATCATGTACAGGAAGCTAGATGAAGCCTTTTTCTAGAATTAGTTACAAGTACCAGTTTGACATCTACTTCACAAAAGGTGAATGCATGCCACATGAGACTATTACTTCCTTGAATCTCTTCAAATCTAACATTTGCACAGGAGTCCATTCAGCTCTTAACACCACCTTGAGGATATCTATCATTTGGCAGTTCCTGTAAGGTTACTGGACAAATTGAGGTTGGCTGTTTGAAAATCTTAGGCTGTTCCTCTCTCACCTTATAATACAATGCTGAGATTGGTTCTCCTTTAAATTCTTTTGTCTGGGTCTGAATATCTCTATGACCTGTTTTAATAAATTCTTCTAAAACTTTTATCTCTGTACTCATATTAACCAATTTTTTAATGATAAAATAAAAATGATCAAACAGATAATATTTATAATTGACATAAATCCCATCTAAATTAATTATCCTCTCATTTAATTGTACCATTTTCAAACTGTCCAGCATATTATCATACGGAGATCTAACTCCATTGTAATAGTGTTTCCCATTTTTTAGTGTGGGAAAAAACTCTTTTAACTAATTCTTTCCTTTAATAATTCCCAATTTTCTCACCAAATCCACCAACAACGATGACTATTCGGATGTGAGACGACTGCTTATGCGTAGAACAGTAGAAGCTGGAGCGGGTTTCAAGGCAGCTACCTAGTGTGGTGGTAGCCCAAGGGAAGAGGTCCAGGGAGAGCCTACAGCCCACCAGGAAAGGAGAAGCCAAAGAGCTTTCTACATGCAAAGAGGACGGGGGAGCAGGCAAAAGCAGCTAATTCCTGTGGTTTTAGGGCCCCAAAAGCCTATGGAGTTTGCTGCAGATAGACTGCCACAGAAAAATTCTAGATCCACTCAGAGGCCTAGGGAAATAAAGCTTGCCTGGAGATCAAAGTGTGGAGCTAGCCATTAGAGGCCAGGCAGTGGTTGCACACACCTTTAATCCCAGCATTTGGGAAGAGGAAACAGGAAGTGATATCNCTGGGTGAAGAGAGGAAGTGATAAGGCAGGGTGGGGACAAGAGCTCGGTCCCTTTTCAGTCAGAATTCCTAGACATAAGAATTTCTGCCACTCTGATCTTTCAGCTTTCACCCTGATATCTGACTCCGGGTTTTTATTATTAAGACCAATTAAAATTCACACTACAGACAGTTTTCTTCATATTTCTTAAGTGTTTTACTCTCTCCCTTAGGATATGGTCTACCAGATGATATTGTCATAGAAAAGAGGGGCAAAGGAGATACTTTTGTGGATTGCACGGGTATGGATGTTAAAATTTCAAGCATAAAATTTATTCAGCATGATTCTGTAGAAGGAATCTTAAGTAAGTATCTGGATGTTTGGTGTATTTGTTTTGAGCTTTGAGAGAAAAGTTGGCTTTTCGTGGAAGATAAAATTTAATACCACTTGGATATATGGAGGGCTGGTTAATACTTTATGTACATATCATGANGATTTAGGAATCCTCATAGTGAAAAATAACTCAGTTTATTCTTGAAAATTTAGTCGTTTCTTTTCTATTAATGTTTTCTTGTTGTGGTTTGGTTTGGTTTGGTTTGGTTTGGTTTGGTTTGGTTTTTGAGACAGGCTGTCACTCTGAACCTAGCCATCATGGCAAATGGCAGTCCTGCCTCAGCCTCCTGAGCCCTGGGTTTATAGGTATGTTTCACTACACCTAATACTAGTATAACAGTTTTAAAGTGATGGACCTTTTAGACATGTTTCCTAGTACTAGGTAATTAGATTATTGGGGCTCTATCCTCAAGAATGGATTAATATAGGTCTTGTAGGAGCAGATTAGTTCCCCTGAGAATATGTTCTTATAAGAATGAACATGATAACTGTACTCTTCCTTGCTAGTACATGTGCNCTTTCTACATGCAATTCCTTTTCCTTTATGCCTCTCTACATTGTAACATATCTAGGGAGATCTTATCAGATATCATGCTGTTTTGAGTTTACAGATATTACAATTGTGTAAGGAATTTTGTTATAGACATACCAAAAAGACTAAGACATTGCTCTAGTATTTGTTTTATAAGATATGTATCCACCTATTTTTAAGGTCCTTTTTCTTTTTCCAAGGTACCCAGCAAAGCTGTTCATTGACATATATGTGTCAATAATAACAAAAGTATATTATATACACTTTTGTAATGAATATATAATTTTTGCATTTCTTAGTTGAAGTTATTATTTTATGTGTCTGTGTGAATATGGATACCTACCTACCATTCTGTGGCTGTGGGATGGGGGCAGTCAGAAAACAACCTTGTATGTCAGTCATCATTTTCCACCTGGTTAGAGGCAGGATCTCTTTGTTGTTAACTGCTGTTTATACCAGGATAGATGGCCAGCGATCTTTTGGGGATTCTCCTGTGTCTTACCTTATCTTACTATAGGATCACTGGGATTGCCTGTGTGCATTACTGTACCTGGCTTTACCTGAGTTCTGGGCATTTAAACTTAGGTCCTCATGCTTAGCAAGTGCTTTACCCACTGACCCAGTCGTTTATTATTAAAAATATTGCCTTTAGTTTTTAGAAAATAACTCAAAATAGATACTGCTTCTTATTTTATGAGCTCGTAACAAAATTTAAATGTTACTCTGAAAAATATTGTGTTCTAAACCCTCAAAGTTTGTACAAACTTTCTACTTTTCCATTTCATTTTGGAAACATCAGCCATCTTAACCTTCATCATAACCCTGATAAACTTTCTAGTTTTCCCTTCTAGGAACATCATGTTATTTTATCCTTTATATAGAAATCCTTATTGAATAAAAATCATTCCATCCTTACACCTGTGTACCTCTTTTACCTACTACTTTTCTTTCTTAATTTCATGACACACGTGCTTGATTATTGAGAGTAGGCACTTGTAAAAGCAAATCTTTTTTTATTATAAATATGTAAAGGACTAGGAAAAAGTAATTAAATCAGTAGCAATAACATGGTGATTTTGAGTTTGCTCATCTCAGCAGGAAACCTGTGGGCTCTAGGAAAACGTGTGAACTAAGTGTTTACATTTGGTCCTAAGAGACCATAGTGTTCTTAGGATTTAAGCTTTATGTTTTATAACTACCTATAGTTTGGCATGTTTTTATCCACATGTTGCTTGAAAAATTTATGGTGGATTTTGTTTTAAGGTTGGTGTCAACGTGTTGGCTGCTTTCAGCCAATTATTACCACAACAAATACATAAACACATACATTATATGGTCAGAGATACGAAATAGTACATAACTTAAAGCTATGCATTAGCTTAGGTTGTAAAGCTGATTACATGGGAAGTTCAAGACAAGTAAAGTTGGTTACAGTGTTCTCTTAAAGGCCATTGTGGTGGTTTGAATGAGAATGGACCTCTTTGGCTATTTGAATGCTTGGTTCCCAGTTGGTAGACTGTTGGGAAGGCTTAGGAGGTATGGTCTTGGAGAAGTATGTTATTGGTTGGATTTTAAGGTTTCAAAAGCCCACATCAGGCTGAGTCTCACTCTCTGCCTGCTTTCTACCTGTTGATCAGGGTGTAAAATTCTCAGCTACTTCTCCAGCACCATNCCTCCCTATTTGCCACCATGCTCTCCACTGGGATGATAATGTTCTAACCCTCTAAAACTGTTAAGCAAGCCTCTGAATAAATACTTTCTCTTATTTCTCTTATAAGAGTTGCCTTGGTCATGATACAGCAGTAGAACAGTGACCAAGACAGCAGATTAAATTTAAATAGGCTGAATACACAATGGGATAGGTTAAGCACATAGTCTTAAATGATCTTAATACCTATTATTAGCTTGGCGGCAAAGTGCATCAAAAGTTAAGTTTTTGGGGAGTCAAGAGATATTTTTATAGAGTTATCAGAACATCTAATGTTAGCTGTAAAGTGTTTCTGATATTGGTATATCGCTTAAAGTAGTTGAATGAATATTTTTATTATAGTCATTCACCACGGCAAGACCACACTGGAAAACTGTGTATTGCAATGTGAAACTACAGGAGTCACAGTACGCACATCAGCAGAACTTTTCATGAAGAACTCAGATGTATATGGTGCCAAGGTATTGCTTTGTCTTTGGAAAGAAGTAGTTAGGGTGTTTAAGTTCAAAATAAATAAAACAAATAAGATACCAAGATGTAAATCTATTCTTTCTTCAAGGAAATTCAGACATTAATAATCTCCTAGTCATCTAAAATTTAGGAAGTCATTAAACATAAGACCTGTATAGCATTTTATAAACAAGGCACTGAGAGGGAAAATGATTATCTAACTTTACCTATGATGACTTTAAGAAGTATAGACCCTTGAGATTATATCCTGGT
Organism: Neotoma lepida; assembly: GCA_001675575.1. Taxonomy (NCBI): domain Eukaryota; kingdom Metazoa; phylum Chordata; class Mammalia; order Rodentia; family Cricetidae; genus Neotoma; species Neotoma lepida. The sequence goes on from LZPO01076149.1 coordinate 45,841, forward strand.
GGGACTTGAGAGGTGGCTCAATGGCCAAGAGCATATACTGCTCTTGGAGAGGACCCAGGTTCAGGTCCCAACACCCATGTCAGCAGACTAACAACTCTTAGTAACTCCTACTCAAGAGGATCTGACACTCTTTTTGTAGACTCTGGGCATCTGTACTTAACACGTGCATATTCCTACACAGACCTACACATAAATACTTTTTAAAATATTTTTAAAAGATCATAACTTTATTAAATAATTTTCTAACAATTGAAGTCGTTACTTTAAGTGCTTGAGAATTTCATGCATGCGTATACATATACACTTCCTTTTCCTTCTTTTCCAGTTCCTCCCCTACCTCCCTATCATTTTCCCCTCCCAACCTCATGTGCTCTATTTTTAAAACCTTCAGTGTTCATTTATTGCTGCCCCTATGTTCATGGGTTGAGGTCCATGTGATGGCTTGACTGAGAATGAGCCCCCCTAGGCTTTATTGAGACAGTGGTCGTTTTGAGTAACTACATCTTTCAACAAAATTGTTAAATAAATTTATTGACATAATCAGAGAATTGATTTGTCTATAATGAAAATAATAAGCATTAAGTGTGGCACTCTACTCCTTGTAATGCACATCTTTATAAGTGTATGTGTGTGTGATTTTATGTGTGCTAGTGTTTGTCTCTGTGGTGTGNTGTGTGGGTATGTGTACTCATGCACTCATGCATATATAAGACAGGTTGACATTGAGTCTCTTCCTCAATCATGTCTATTAATGTGTGTTGGGGGGAGGGGATCCAAACATTTCATGTTTGTGTTGCAGGTACTTTAGTAAACAAACCATTTTTTTAGTTCCATGAATGTGAATTTTGAAAGTGCTTAGTTATCAATAGTTGCTCCTCATTGTAGTATTGCTTGGTGCCCCAATATTGCTTGTTGGCAATATGGATTAGAACTACAAAATGGCTCAGTGGGTTAGATGCTTGCTACTAAACCTGAAAACCTGAGTTTGGTCCCTGAGAACCAAAATGGTAGAAAGGGAGAACCACTCCTACAAGTTGTCTTCTGATTTCCACAGGTACACCATGGCATGTATACACACACACACACACACACACACACACTATACACATCTAGATGTGTATAAGAGACAGCACACACACAGTGTGAAGTTACGCACGTCCACAAAATAAATAAATGTAAAAGAAAGACCTAATAAAAGTTGTCTTTAAAATAGTATACTTTGCATTATCCCATCTGAAAGGCCAAGAACTGATAGTAATAAACCTTTTTAAATATTTATTTTATTTGCATGTATGTGACTGTTTTTGCCTGCTTGTATGTCTGTGCAACACATGTGTTCCTGGTGCTCATGGAGGGATTCTAGAAGAGGGTGTAAGATCCCCTGGAACTGGACTTAAAGATGGTTGTGAGCCACCATATGGNTGCTAGGAGAATTAAACCCTGGGTCCTCTGGAAGAGCAGCCAGTGTTCTTAACTGCTGAGCCATCTCTCTAGCCCCTGTTCTTGACTTTTTAAAGCTGGTACCTCATATTTTATAGGGTGCTGGTATAGAAATATATCCTGGGAGTAAGTGTACCCTGACTGACAATGGGATCCATCACTGCAAGGAAGGGATCCTCATTAAGGTGGGTATTGGGTGAAACATTTTTTCTAAAAGTTAGGATGATTTCACCTAAAAAGTTATATATATTTCTCATGTTGTGTTCTGTTATTTTGTTTTGTACAGTATAAACAGTACATAAATTTTAAAGACACTAATAGTAATTAAAAGTCTTCTGATAGCTGGGTGGTGATGGCACACACCTTTAATCCTAGCATTCGGGAGGCAGAGGCAGCCAGATCTCTGAGTTTGAGGCCAGCCTGTTCTACAGAGTGAGTTCCAGGATAGCCAAAGCTACACAGAGAAACTGTCTTGAAAAGCCAAGAAAAAAAAAAGTCTTCAAATAATCCTTCTTTATCTTTAGATCTGCTGAAATGACAGCAACACTTACTTTGAACTCAATGTTACAACTTACTAATGAGCATAGCTTTTGTACTTTCATTTTTAGAAATAGTGTGGGGAAAGGTAGAGAATTTATAAAACTTGTTTAATATGACAATTCCTTAACATATTTGTTTTCAATATCACAGGACTTCCTTGATGAACATTTTGATATTCCCAAAATTTCTATGATAAATAACATCATACATAACAATGAAGGTTATGGTGTTGTTTTGGTGAAGCCTACGATTTTCTGTGATCTACAGGAACCTGCCCAAGGTGAAACTGACGGTATGCTATATTTTGTAATTAAATTAAAATCTGTAAATATATTTATTAATTGAAAATAAAACTAGGGGGAAAAAAGAAAAGAAAACTAGATCTAATTTACTGTATTTCATCAGTAAATTCTGGTGACAACTTTAGTTTTCTCCCTCCTTAAAAATGTTGCTGGAGGTCTGGCAATATAGCTCAACTTGTAGAGTGCTTGCCTACCATGCACAAAACTGTAGGTTCAGTCGCAACACTTGGGAGTAAGGGTCAAAACTCAAGGTCATACTTTTTGGCTTCTTG
>LZPO01076150.1:30563-40818 GCA_001675575.1 Neotoma lepida
CTTTTTAATTAATAAATAAATAAATAAATAAATAAACCAAGGCTGGGCATGGTGGTGCATGCCTTTAATCCTAGCATTTGGGAGGCAGAGGCAGGAGAATCTCTGTGAGTTTGAGGCCAGCTGTCTACAGAGTGAGTTCCAGGACAGCCAGGGCTGCACAGAGAAACCCTGCCTCAGCGGGCTGGGGGGTACACACGACACGATGCCGACGACGACGACGATGACAACGACATGACACAGGGACAGGATACTACCCAAATACCATTGAGTTTGTTTTGTGTTGGCTGTCTACTGATTGGCACGGGGCCTGCCATATCTCCCATATGTGTTTTTTATACCCAGTGAGGCTCCTTTGGAGAAAACTAACTTTTCCTTTGTGAATGGTTACTAATGGGAGCTAGCTTCTGGGTTGTGGGTGAAGGTTTGTGTCCACTTCCCCTCTCACCCTGGGACCCATCTGGATTAGACCAGTTCTGGCCCTGTGCATGCTGCCACAGGCTCAGTCCATTGTTCCAGTCCTGCTGTGTCTAGAGGGCTTGGTTTCCTTGGTGCTCTTCATCCCCTCTGGGTCTTACACTTTTCCCACCTCCCCTTCCACAGGATCCCTGAGCCCTGAAGGAGGGATTTGATGGAGACATCCCATTTAGAATTGAGTGTTCCAAGGTCTCTCACTTTTTGAAGAGCAGCAGAGAAAGCTGGTCCTCTGTTACTAGGTCTCAGCTAGAGATGTCTCCTCTCAAAGAATGCACGACTCCATGTTTTTGCTCCAGCTGACCTTCCCTCTCCTTCACACCTGTTTCCAGATGAGTTCTCCATCTTCAAACTGTCCTGGGTAGTTTTCTGTCAACTTAACACAAGTTAGAGTCACCAGGGAAAAGGAACCTCAATTGAGAAAACACCTCCGTTACAGCTCCTGGAGACAAGTCTATGGGACATTTTCTTGATTAGTGACCAATATGGAAGGGCCCAGCTCATAGTGGGCAATGCCACCCCTGGGCTGGAGGTTTTGGATTATCTAAGAAAGCAGGCTGAGTAAGCCATAAAGAGCAGGCCAGTAAGCAGCACTTCTCCGGGTCTTTGCTTCAGTTCCTGCCTCCACATTGCTTCTTCAGTCTCTGCCCTGACTTCCCTCAATGACAAACTATGACACAGAAGAATAAGCCAAAGACCATGTTCCTCCCCAAGCTGCTTTGTATCACAGCAATAGAAACGTAAATAACACACAAACCATTTGTCTTCACAATAGGGTCTGGAATGGTACATTGGTATTATAAGAATTCAGTAATGATATTTCTCTTTCCCAACCCCTTCCAGAGATTGGTAGCCTAGCCATGTAGGCTCTATCATAGGAAACCCTGTAGGGTCATNTTGAGTGACAGTGTGAGAGGAACCACCACTCTGATATAGAAGAGGGACCATACAAGAGACCAAGAGTTTCTTGCTGGACTTAACTATTCCCCTCTGCCTACCCTTGCACAACAACAATACTAAAAGCCACTGCCATCATGACCCACTATGGGTCTCCTTTGGAGCCACAACTGAAAGGAGTCACAGAGGTTGAGAAACACTAAGGGGTTCTTGACTCTGGGAAGTGAATGCTGCCCTCATGCAAGAAAAGAACAGGGGTGGGGGAACATCACATGACTCTTGGAAGCTACATGTACTACTGCTTCTTTCTAGCTAAAGGACAAAGCCAGCCATATAGCCAAGCTGCTTTCCTGATGTCACTGGGGAGCTGAACGGCAGTGTTGGGAAGCCCGGCAACAATCAGTACATGTATTAATCAGTACTTTCCAACCTTAAAGTGTATTAGCAGTTAGTGTGCTGTAATTCATTACTAATCATAAAGTCCTTGAGTTTTCAGTGAATGGCATTTAAAAATAAGCAAAGATGTTTGCCCCTTACATGCTAGCACGTTGTTCACATTCTTATGTTGTTGTAAGTAGGCAAGAAAGGGGTACAGTTATTGCTACCTCCTAAAGAATGGAGTTTAAGCACAATTACACAAGTAGTGTCATGGGAACGATTTACGTACATGTTATGGCAGAAAAGCAAAGTTACAATCACTTATCTAAACCACAGCCATATTTATCATTTCCACATTGCTGTGAACAGTTACATATGTGTTCTTGCTGGCCAGACAGTAAGCACACAAAGAACCAGAGCTATATTTTCTTCCTATGAAACCACTGGGCACAGATGAGGAACATTTTCTCTGTTAAGGGCTATCAATTCAAAAGACATAGGGGGTTGGGTCCAATGACAGTAACATGTTACAACAAATCATTTTGCAATATGTATCTTAAAGTTCTTCATCTATACATTTTCTAAGTTATAACTGGAGCTAAATAATGTGAGAATTTCCCAATTCATCTCATCAAAGTCTGAAAACAGAAAATTTTTAATAATTATGGTCAGAGTTGGGATAAAGCACTTGCCCTGCAGGTGTGAGGGCCAGTTTGAAATCCTAGCACCCACATAAATGCCAAATAGGCATGAATGCCTGCCTATAGTTCCTCTGCTCCANAGAGAGGGGATCCCTGGGACAAGCCACCCAGCTAAACTAGCCAAGTAAGTGTGCTACACACACCAGAGGGCCTATGTCAATACATAAGGTAGAGAGCAATTGATGAAGATACCTAATATCACCTGTGAGTCTCCACGTGCATGTGCATACACAGACCCATACTTATACAAGCATGTGTACACACATACACATATACCANACATGTGGCTAATAATCATAATAGAGCTTGCACNGTGCCAAGAAAGAATTAGCTTTGGTGAATCTGTCCAGGCTAGAAGAGGTTAGGTTGTAGGCATTATCTAGGGACAAGCTTTTCTGACACTTTGACTCAGAACTTGGGATTGGAGTTGAATGCTCCATACCAACGTTTTCTAGAAAGGCACGCGCATAGCAAGAGGCCCCTGTCTTTCCAAGCAGAGACATTGATTTGTATGAGTCCTTTAGAATTTCCTGAGACCCTTAGAACTCTTACTAGAAGCCACTTGGCATGCTGAGAGAGGATACAACTAAGGAAGTGTGCCCTCCCTCAGGATTTGTCTTAGGGTTTCTATTGCTGTGACAAAATACCATGACCGAAAAATCAAGTTGGGAGGAAAGGATTTATTTGACTTATACTTCAGCATTGCTGTTCATCACTGAAGGAAGTCAGGACAGGAACTCAAACAGGGCAGGAGTATGGCAGCAAGAGCTGATGCAGAGGCCATGGAGGGGGGCTGCTTGCTGGCTTGCTTCCCATGACTGGNTCAATCCACCTTCTCATAGAACACAAGACCACCAATCCAGGGATGGCATCACCCACCATGGGTTGGGCCCTCTGCCACTGATCATTAAATGAAAAAGTGCCTCACAGTTGGATCTCATGGAGGTATTTCCTCAACTGAGGCTCCTTCTCTAATGACTCTAACTTGTGTCAAGTTAACACACAAAATCAGTCAGGACAACTGACCCCTTGACAACTTGACATACAAACACATCACTATTAAGCATCCCTTCCTTCTTATTCATCCCCAAGATCTCACATTAAAATCATAAATAATTTTAAAAGTCCCATAGGCTTTACAAATTCAGTCTTTAAAATTTCAGTCTCTTTAAAATACCCAATCTCTTTTAAAAGTTCAAGTCTTTCATCTGTGGGCTCCTTTAAAACTCAAAATTAAATACCTTCAAGAGGGAAGAATCAGGGCACTGTCATAATCTGAGCCAAGGAAAACAAAATTCCAACAGTATAAATAACTCAATGTCCAATAATCTGGGCTCCACTCACAATCTTCTGGATTCCTGCAAAGAGCTTGGGTCATTTCTCTGGCTCTGCCCTCTGCAGCACACACAGCTTATCTTCTAGTCTCCAGCTGGCTCCACTCCACTGCTGCTGCTGTTCTTGGTGGTCATCCCATGGTACTTGCATCTCTGCTGCAACTGGGCTGTACTTTTCACCATTAGCCTCTCATAGGCTTTCCTCATGGTGCCAAGCATTAATTTCTTTGCATTAGTCCTGGGTCTTCAACTGCCACTGAGGCTGCACCTTCACTAATGGCCTTTCCTGGCCTCTCACAGTGCCAATCCCCAGCTGCTCTCCATGACCCCTTCATGCCTTCAAAACCAGTACCACCTGGGTGACACTTGCACATTACCAAGTCCTGCTGCCAGCATGAGGTACAATAATGGGGATATTGTTTTGTATGGTGTGAATATGTGTTGCTCTGATTGGTTGATAAATAAAGCTGTTGGCCAATGGTGAAACAGAATAAGGTTAGGTGGGACATTCTAACTAGAGAGAGAGGAAGAAGAAAGCAGAGCTGAGCAGATGGCATCCCGCTGTCCAGAGAGCAGCATGTAATGGCACACAGGTAAAGAAAGCCACAGAACACATGGCAACATAGATTTATACAAATGGGTTAATTTGAGATGTAAGAGCTAGTTAGCAAGAGGCCTGCCGTAGACCATACAGTTATAAATAATACAAGCCTCTGTGTGTTTATTTGGGTCAGAGCAGCTGCAGTATCACAGGAGCTGGGAGGGACCCGACAAAACATTCACCTACAGTACAACCTTGGCTGCTTCTGGAACACAGCTTCTCTGTGTTCAGGAAATACTTCCCAGAATATGTCACCTCAAGGACACTGGTCTCTTCTTAATCACCACTAATTTCTTAGTTCCAGCTAACCAGCATCAATTGTCCTAGTAATATAAAGGTTTCACTTTAGCAGTTCTGGTATCTTATTAATCACAGCTGATTCTGCAGCCCCAGCTAAATAGAACCACAGAATCTTAAATCAAAATAGCAAACATCCTTGATAGAGTTTTTAATCTTCCCTCTGAAATTTCACAAGCCAGGCCTCCATCTTCTGCACTGCTCTCAACGTTCCTGTCTTCCAAGTTCCCACAGAACATCCCACAGAACTCTTAACACTCAGTGGTTCTCCTAACCCAAAGTTCCAAAGTCCTTCCACAATCCTCCCCAAAACATGGTCAGGTCTGTCACAGCAGTACCTACTCCTGGTACCATTTTGTCTTAGTTAGGGTTTCTATTGCTGTGATAAAACTCTGTGACCAAAGAGCAGGTTGGGGATGAAGGGGTTTATTTGGCTTGTACTTCAGCATTGCTGTTCATCACTGAAGGAAGTCAGGACAGGAACTCAAACAAGACAGGATCCTGAAGACAGGAGATGCACAGGTCATGGAGGGGAGCTGCTTTTTGGCTTGCTTCCCATAACTTGTTTAGCCCACCTTCTTATAGAACCCAGGACCACCAATCCAGGGATGACACCACTCACCATGGGCTGGGCCTCCCCCACTGATCACTAAATGAGAAAACACCTTACAACTGGATCTCATGGAGGCATTTCCTCAACTGAGGCTCCTTCCTCCGATGACTATACCTTGCGTCAAGGTGACACACAAAACTAGCCAGTACAGGATTCTTCTGTGAAATTAGGTTGAATTTAAGGACATGTGGGGAGCCCCAGAAAGCAAGAGAATTAAAGTCAGAAACACAGTGTGGACTTGAAAGTCAGGGAGCTCAGTGCTTCCCAGGGAAAGTGCATGACTGTTGGGGGCTTTTCACATTCACACACAAATTTAATAACTGCTCCATTTGAGTCATGGGAGATAAGGTTTTGAGAATTAATTGTCTATGTTTGCATAGTTTTCTGGGTTTACATCTCTTCAAACTGAAATCCTCTATTTATAGCCACTCAGTTTGCCTGAGGATGGGAAGAAGGTGGCTTGGGGCAACTGGGAGAATCTGAGGACACAGGAAAGAAAGAGACACAGCATTCACTGCATAGCCCTTTGTATAGTTTTCAAATCTTGTACCATTAATTTTCATTCTTTGTGGATTCCTTATTCACACATTTGCCTGCTGAGGTTACTTATTCGTAACCTCAAAATAAGTGGTTGCACATTTCAAGGGTCATTTGCAGANATATGTGGAGGGCAGGAACTTTGAGATGCAGTGAAAATATGAACATTCCTGGCTGAGNTAGAGCAGGGTGAGGCTTGGCCCTCTGGCTTCAGTTCTGGTGAAGGAACGAGCAGGGGACAGAGGCAGCCATGGTAAAGGCCACTTCCCTAGGCCAGCCAGACCTCCTCAGTTTGCTTCTCATTTCTGGCACCTGGCAGTGTGGCCTCAGGCAAGTCTCTTAATATTTTTGAATATTTTTCCCATTTGGAAAAATTAACACAATAGAATCTACTCAGAGTGTGCTTTTGCATTTAAGGTTATAATCTATGTAAGATTTTATGTGGCTGTGTCTACATTTTCTGAAACTGCTATGACTCTATGCTATCTAATTCAGTGTTTACAGTAACTTTATAAAACACACTAACTATACAACTATATGAATAATAAGAATTGCCACACATAAATGTTTGCTATTCTGTGTGGGAGGACTCAGGAGTGTCATATGTGTGAGGATTGCCAGGGACATGAAAAGAGGGTCTGTATTATCAAGAATTAAGGACAAACTCAAGATGACAGCATAGCCCAGATTCTCAACTTTGAATTACAGGTAAAGGGCCCATCAACAACAAGGAAGATGGGAAGAGGTTCTTACTGACTTAGAGGCAAGGCAATAGTTGTGGTACAATGCAGAAGTCACCTTATCCTTCGGATGTGTAGGAATTGGCACCTAGAGTGGACTGTGAGTTCTGAGGCTGGAAAACGAGCCCTTCAAGCTCTTGGAAGCCAAGATAGCAGGATTCTTAGTCAAGGTCTCTCCCCAGACTGAAGTGCATCTGCAGTTGTGGGGTCTTATGTCTGTCTGAGAGGCAGGATGAGTGACAGGCAGGGTGAACCCATATGCCAGCTACAAAACACTGCAGCAGACATTGGGGAGCAAACTGTGGGAAGGGGAGACATTTGGGAACCTGAGATGAGGCCTTGGAACCTTGCGAGCCTGGGGAACCTTTTGTACACAGGATGCTTTCTGAGGAGAGGTCACCGTAAAAACTCAGGTCATCAAGGAGTTCCATAACCCACCAACATTTTGTCTTTTTATTTCCATCACCAGTACTAGCCAGTTTTGTTTGATTTTTTTATTGTTCCCCTGGTACTTTTTAAGTGAAATTGAGAATATTCTCACAGACTGCAGAAACATCAACCACACTAGGAGTTGCTCTAAGACCCATCACCCTGACTGGGCTCAGGTTCCGCTTCCTGCTGTAAATGAAGCAGNGACACTGAGACAGGCCCACCCCTGGTCCTGGGAGAGAAGACTTCTCATACACTTTCCCTGTGGTGTTTCTGAGCCTTTCTAGATGGCACAGCAGCTGAGACTGCTGCCACAGAGATGCCTCCATCTTTCCCTATTCCTACCTTAAAGTTCCTCCCAATACGACTTCACCCACACCCTCTCATGGGCAGTTCCTCTCATAAAATCCTTACATGTTTAGTGTTCAATCATGTCTTCATAGTTGCTTCTCAGGTGACCTGCACTAACAAAAGAACCGCCTTTCTTTTGCATTGTGAGTGAGAACAAAACAACAGAGACAGCCACCACTTGCTCACTGCCACATGGCCCTCTCCACTTCCAAGACGTAAAGTGGAGACTCACAGCTGGAACAAATTACAGGCACTGTATGTTTCCAGATGTGTACTTAACTGAAAACCTTTGAAGAGCTCACATAATAGAACTTAAATTTTCAAACACCCAAAAGACTATGTCTAAAATAACAAGGAAGTCTAGAAAGGCCACAGCCTTCTTGCCTCTGTGCCATTCTGAATACCCTTCCTCCATNTTNCCCTGCTTTTTCTATTGGTGACTTTCCATTTGTTATTCCAAACACAGCTCAAATGTTCCCTTACCCAGAGACCTTGCTCTGATTTCCCTAGCATAAGATTATTATTACTCAATATTACAGAATAAACATTGTGGAGGGAGCTTTGCCAATTGGTTCAGTTTTCTACAGGGTGATCAATAACATACCCCTCTTCCATCTACCCATCCATCATCCCCAATGAATTAAAAATGCTGCCCTTCAAGACAATCCATCATCACCCCCAATCCCACCCACAGCAGGAAGAGAAGCTCTACCTATGGTCTCTCATCTTTCATCAGTGAAGATGGCCCTTATGGGAGCCCAGCTGGGAGACCGGCTCCCACATTTTATGACAGGGAACTCTTGAGGAGAGAGGGATAAGAGATATTAGATAGAAGGATAGAGGGGAGAGAAACAGATAGAACACAGGATAGTCTTGGGAGGGCCTGGATCATTATCCACTGGCCCCTTCTGTCTCTTCTAAAGTCCTTTTTATAGGAATGCCAAGGGGTGGAGCAAAAGACCTCCCCCCAGCTCAGCCAAGTGTAGACCCTTCCAATCACCTAGTAACCAGGCACATGGTCAAGCAATCCTCTAATACAGCTCTGCTGGGTAAAGCAAGCTCAGATCTCACTNGTAAACCTTTGTGGGCCTCCACAGGCCCTTCTAGGAGTTATTCCAGGAGAATCTATCTTTTCACCATTGGTCAGAAACAGTCACATGGCCACTCCAACCAATCATGGCAAAGGGGACTAGGACTGCATAACTGGTTTAAACCAATGATTCATTCCTTTAATGGGNTCCAACTTTCTTTCAACATATTACTATTACTATTACCTGCCACCTTCACTCTATCCCCTCCCTCCTCTCTCCGTGCCTTTCTTCTTAGCACTGATTGAGTTTCCATCTTACCCTCTTCTCTCTGCCCCACACTATGCAGTTTGGGGGTAGGGAGGGGGACTGGGACAGGGCTTGTTCTTTACTTCACCTACAATGGGCTCAACGCAACATTCAGCAAAGGTTTCGCTAAGCATCTTATGTGATTACTTGTTCATTGAATGCACAAACTCAGTGCACATAGGGAACATAATGTACTGGAAATATGCCTATGAAGTCAAATATCAGATTAATCCTCCACTGCTCCCCTGAAAGATAATGAATTCTGTTTCAATTCTCAGCAATAGGAGAGTCAGGCCAAAGGGGTAGCTAACCACAGTAGAAGATTGTGAGCATCTGATTCAGCCTGCTCTTAACACCCCAGATGATGGTCATGCCACCACTGTGGTCTCCTTCTATTTTGTCATCTTCTNCATCTACTCCTCCTCCTCTCCCTCCTCTTCTTCTTCAGGNTTTTTTGAGACAGGTCTTTATATAGACCAGAATTGCCTTAAACTTNTAATAGTCCTCATGCCTCAGTCTCACAATTGCTGGGATTGTAAGTATGTTCCATCATGCCTGGCTACCTCACTGGTTTCCAGATATACTTTTAAAATGATAGAAGTGTCTCACTTAGGGATACAACTATTTAAATAATGACCATGGAATGCATAGCACACCAAGACATGTTTNCATTAGATAAAAAAATTTTTGTGAAATTGTGTTGGAAAACACAAACAACCACAGCAAAGTGTTTGATTTTACNTGAGATCAACTGCATACTAAAAGCCTTTGCAATGTTTGGACTCGAGTTACCAACTAGATATCTCTGAATTGGATCCTTTTTCATGGTTTTGATTATATTGTCTTGTTTAGGGAAGTGTTTTTGTTACTATTGTGTGTTCTTAATCTTCTTTCCCCTTATTCTATGACTATAGAAAAGTAACTTTCTAAATTNTGGTGAGTATGAAAAGATATCATTGCTCATATTAAAGTTGAGNTGAAAGAAGAAAGGACATGAAGGGAGGAGTGGATTACTGTAGATGTGGAAGATAAAAGGACACAGGGAAGATAATANCAGTAGTAGTGATAGTAAAGGGCAAGTATTGTCATGTCATAATGAAGCCCTTTTATACAATCAAAATAGTTTAATACAAAAATATCACTCCATAAACTAAAGTGTGCTTCTGTATGAGATCCTGTTAGACCACATAGGGAGGAAACTTAACTCAGTGTCTGGGGTTCCCTGCCCATCCAAATCAAAATGAATTCTTGATGTAGTATCAGGTGCCTGTGTAACTCTATGGATATCCTTAGGTCAATGTCATCCATGCACAAATCCTTTCAGACCTCAAACTGCCACTAGACCATTGCTCCACTGCTAAACGGAGCCATAAAAGTATTCACACCTTCTGTTTGGAAGTAGTACCTCTCCATGTAGTCAACTATCCTCCTTGTTCAACTTCTCAAGAGCTAGAATTCAAAGGCATGTTTCTTTTGTCATTAATCACAATGCACAGTCAATAGTCTCTTCAGCTGGAATTTGTATTGTGTTTTCTTATTACCATTTCCAGATGAAGACTCCATCCTTTA
>LZPO01076150.1:83057-109900 GCA_001675575.1 Neotoma lepida
ACACACACACACACACACACACACACACGCACTACCATAACCAACAACATAATAACAGGAATTAACAATCATTGGTCATTGATATCTCTCAATATTAATGGACTCAATTCTCCAATAAGAAGACACAGGTTAACAGAATGGATGCAAAAACAGGATCCATCCTTCTGCTGCATATAAGAAAAACACCTCAACATCAAAGATAGACATTATCTCAGAGGAAAGGGTTGAAAAAAGTTTTTCTAAACAAATGGACTAAGAAAGAAGCTGGTGTAGCCATTCTAATATCTAACAAAATAGACTTCAAGCCAAAGTTAATCAAAAGAGACAGAGGACATTTCACACTCATCAAATGAGAAATCAACCAAGATGATTTTTCAGTTCTTAACGTCTATGCCCCAAACACAATGGCACCCATATTTATAAAGGAACCACTACTAAAGCTTAAATCATACATCCACCCTCACATATTGATTGTGGGAGACTTCCATATCCCATTCTCACCAATGGACAGGACATGCAGACAGAAACTAAACAAAGAAATACTGGAGCTAACAGATGTTATAAACCAAATGGACCTAACAGATTCTATAGAACACTTGACTCAAACACAAATAAATACACCTTCTTCTCAGCACCTCACAGAACATTCAGCAAAACTGACCACATATTCAGTCACAAAACAAGTCTCAACAGATATAAGAAAATTGAAATAATTTCCTGTATCCTATNAGATTACTACAGATTAAAGCTGGATTTCAAGAACAGAAACAACAGAAAGCCTACAAACTCATGGAAACTGAACAACTCTCTACTGAATGACTACTATGTCTAGCAAGGCAGAAATAATAAATAGGCTTCCTAGAATTCAATGAAAATGAATGCACAACATACCCAAACTTATGGGACACAATGAAGGCAGTGCTAAGAGAAAGGTTCATAGCACTAAGTGCCTGCATAAACTCATACCAGCAACTCAACAACACACCTGAAAGTTCTAGAACAAAAAGAAGCAAGTAAAACCAAGAAGAGTAGATGGCAGGAATCAAACTGGGGGCTAAGATCAATAAAACAGGAACAGAACAATACAGAAAAACAATGAAACAAAGAGTTGATATTTTGAGAAAATCAACAAGATAGACAAACCCTTATCCAAACTAACTAAAAGANAGAGAGAAAATGTCCAAATTAACAAAGTCAGAAATGAAAAGGGGCCATAAAAATATACACTGAGGAAATCCAGAGAATCATACATCAAACAACTGTACTCCAGAAAATTGGAAAATCTTAAAGAAATGGATGATTTTCTTGATAGATACCACTTACCAAAGTTAAATCAAGATCANATAAACAATTGAAATATACCTATAACCCCTAAGCAGTCATTAAAAATCTCCAAAACAAAAAAAGCCCAGGACCAGACAGTTTTAGAGCAGAATTCTACCAGATTGTCAAATGTCAATACTCCTTAAATTATTTTGCAATATCAAAACAGAAGGAATATTGTTAAATTCATTTCATGGGGCCACAGTCAACCTGATACCCAGACCACACAGATTCAGCAAATAAAANAAAATTACAAAACAATTTCCCTCATGAAGATTGATGCAAAAATACTCAATAAAATACTCACAAACAGAATCCAAGAAAACATGAAAATGATCATCCACTATGATTAAGTAGGCTTCATCCCAGAGATTCAAGGATGATTTAATATATGAAAGTCTGTCAATGTAATCTACCATACAAACAAACTAAAAAAAAAAAAATATGATCACATCATTAGATGCTGAACAGCTTTCGATGAAATTCAAGTCTTGGAGAGATTAGGAATACAAGAGACATACCTAAACATAATAAAAGCAAGCCTATAGCCAACGTCAAATTAAATGGAGAGAAATTCAAAGCAATTCCACTAAAACTAGGAATAAGACAAGACTGTCCACTCTCTCCATATTTATTCAACATAGTACTTGAAGTTCTAGGTGGAGCAAAAAGACAACTAAAGGAGATGAAGGGGATTCAAATTGGAAAGGAGGAAGTCAAAGTATCATTATTCACAGATGATATGATAGGATACATAAGTGACCCCAAAAATTCTACCAGGGAACTNCAGCTGCTAAACACCTTCAGTGAAGTGGCTGGATACAAGATTAATTTTTTAAAAAGTCAGTAGCCCTCCTATATACAAATGACAAAAGGGCTAAGAAGAAATCAGGGAAACAACACCCTTCATAATAGCCACAATAATATAAAATATCATGGGGTAACTCTAACCAAGAAAGTGAAAGACCTGTATAACAAGAACTTCAAGTCTTTGATGAAAAACATTGAAGGAAATGTCAGAAGATAAAATGATCTTCCATGCTCATGGATCAGTAGGATTAAAATAGTAAAAATGGCCATCTAACCAAAAGCAATCTATAGATTCAGTGCAATCCCTATCAAAATCGGAACANAATATTTACAGACCTTAAAAGAACAATACTCAACTTCATTTGGAAAAACAAAAAACCCATGATAGCTAAATACAATCCTGTACAATAAAAGAACTTCCAGGGGTATCACCATCCCTGATTTCAAGTTGTATTATAGAGATACAGTAATTTAAAAAAGCATGGTATTGGCATAAGAACAGACAGGTTGATAGTGGAATCAAACCTAAGACCCAGACATAAATCCACACACCTGCGTTTTGACAAAGAAGTCACAAATATACAATGGAAAAATGAAAGCATCTTCAATAAATGGTGCTGGTCTAACTGGATGTCAGCATGTAGAGGAATGCAAATAGATCCATATCACCCTACACAAAACTCAAGTTCAAGCAGGTCAAAGACCTCAACATAAAACCANACATGCTGAACCTGATAGAACAGGAAGTGGGGAATAGCCTTAAAAGCATTGGCACAGGAGACAACTTTCTAAATAGAACACCAATAGCACAGACACTAAAATCGACAATTCATAAATGGGACCTCATAAACTTGAAAAATTGTAAGGCAAAGGACAAAACTGCAGCCTATAGAATGAGAAAAGATTTTCACCAACCCCACATCCAACAGAGGGCTAATATCCAAAATACAGAAAGAACTCAAGAAACTAGACATCAAAAAACCAAATAATCTAATTTAAAAATGCGCTACAGATCTAAACAGAATTCTCCACAGAGGAATCTCAAATGACCGAGAAGCACTTAACAAAATGTTCAAAATCCTTAGCCATGAGGGAAATACAAATCTAATCAACTCTGAGATTACATCTCAGAGCAGTCAAAATGGCTAAGATAAGAAACAAGTGATTGCTCATGCTGGCAAGAATGTGGGGCAAGGGAAACACTCCTAATTGCTGGAGGGATGTAAACTTGTACAGCCACTTTGGAAGTCAGTNTGGCAGTTTCTCAGAAAATTGGGAATCAATCTACCTCAAGACCCAGCTATACCACTCCTGAGCATATACCCAAAGGATTCTCCATCCATCACAAGAACACTTGCTCATCTATATTCATAGCAGCTTTATTCATAAATACCCCCCAAACTGGAAACAACCTGGATGTCCCTCAACCAAAGAGTGGATAAAGAAAATGTAGTATGTTTACACAATGGAATATTACTCAGCTGTTAAAAAAAATAACACTATGAAATTTGTGGGCAAGTGGATGGAACTAGAAAAAAATCATCCTGAGTGAGGTAACCCAGATACCAAAAGACAAACATGGTATGTACTCACTTATAAGGTGACTATTAGCTGTAAAGTAAAGGATATCCAGGCTACAATCCATAGACCTAGAGAGGCTAAATGACAAGGAGGGCCCAAGGCGGGTAGCATGGATCTCTCTGGGAAGTGCAAATAGAATATATTTAGTGGGTAGACAGGGTCCAGGTGAGGATGGGAACAGGATGGATTGGGGGTGGAGGAAGAGAGTAGTGGGAGAGATGACTGGAATTGGGGGACATTTTGGAGGTGAGGTAGAAACTTAGTGCAATGGAAACTCCCAGGAATCAACAAGGGTGACCCTAGATAGGACTCCTAGTAATGGGAGATACAGAACCTGAACCAGCCATCTTCCATAACCAGGCAAGACTTCCAGTGGAGGGATTAGCCACAAAACCTTCTACCTGCCTGCAAGATGTGCTGGGTTAAAGGTGGCACATAACTTGTGGGAGCAGCCAATCAATGACTGGCCCAACTTGTGACCTATGCCACAAGAGGGATCCCATGCCAGACATTGCCTGGAGGGCCAGGATCCAGCGGCTGGATAGCCCAGAGACCTAGGATAGAACCAAACAAGATCAGCAAAACAAAACAAAAAACAAGTCAATGAAATGTTTCCTAATGATACTCTGCTATACTTGTAGACCAGAGCCTAGCATAATCATCATCAGAGAGGATTCATCCAAGAACTGATGGGTGCAGATGCAGAGAACCACATCCAAACATTAGGCAGAGCTCAGAGAATCCTGCAGAAGAGGGAGAGGAAGGATTGTAGAAGACAGGACACCACAAGAAAGCCCACAGAATCAACTAACCAGAGCTCACTGGGTCTCACAAAGACTGAACTGGCAATCAAGGAGGCTGCATGGGTTTGACCTATGTCCTCTGCATATATGTTATGGTTGTGTAGCTTGGTGTTCCTGTGGGACTCTTAACAGTGGGATTGGGGGAGTATCTCTGACTCTTTTGCCTGCTTTTGAGACCCTTTTTCTCCTACTGAATTGCCTCGACCAGTCTTAATATGAGAGTTTGTGCCTATTCTTATTATAACTTTATATGCCGTGTTTGGTTGATATTCCTGGGAGGCCTGCCCTTTTCTAAAGGGAAAGGAGGAAGAGTGGATCTGGGAAAGAGGAGATGAGGGGGTGAAGCTGTGAGGAGAGGAGGGAGGGGAAATTTCATTTGGGATGCCATGTGTAAGAGAAGAATAAATTTTAAATAAAAAATGAATATATAAAAACATATCGGAATAAGAATAAAATAACTTATGGCCACTGTATTTCTTACCACATAAGAATTACAACTTCCCAACATCTTACTGGAAAGAAGGAGGGAATAAAGCAAAACTCACACCACAGCCAGTGACAACAGAGGAATCCTAGGAGAGCATGCAGCAGGCATAGCTTAGCCCAGGACCTGCAGCCTTTCACCCCAAGTGACTGACTTCCCTTTCAGGCATCACCCTGCAGAGATGTAAATGGAAAAGAATCGAGGAGAAGGGACAATAGCATGAATAAGATTCCTGTGTGGAGGAGGGCTTTGTGTGATCACGGTGGGGCAGAACTGATGCCTATGACAGAATTATTGGTGGCTCTTTTGATCATCAAGTGGAGGGCTGTCATAAATCTCAAAGATAAAAGACAGTTTCATCAAGAAGACTGTGCCGTCTCCAAACATCTGGCCTGGAAAGGATCAGGGGTGAGTGTCACTCAGATATCCTGCTGTGGAACGGGTTGCTAGGCTGCAGGTGATACGGGCCAACTGTCCAGGCACAGGGATTAATTCCCAGACAGGCAGACTGGTGACCCAGTCACACTGTTATCACTCAGCCTGGCTGGTGGAAATCCCTTCAGGGTTATTGTATCCCTTTGCCCCTGTTGTTCTGTTTATTAAGTTAACTAGTCTTTTCTCCTTAAAAGGAAGGTTGTTTTCCTCCTCTCTTCATCTGTTTTTAAATTTTAATTGTAAAATACACAACATAAGCTTCACCATCTTAACCACCTCCAACTGCAGTATTCATATCAGCACTGTGGTGCTTCCTCAGGTTATTAAGAAAGGAATAATCCATTCACTCTTTAACATTAAGCTGAGGCACTACCCTAGACAAAACAACTTCAATGCAGTAAAGCAAACGGAAAATACAAGGTCCCTAGCTCTGTCTTCATCTGTATCTTAGGATCGTGACCAGACAGTATGAAAGGGCTAGGCTAATCCAGCCCCCTACCCCCCACACACACATTGAAAGACAATCATACAGACAGACACACTGAAAGACAGACAGACAGCCACACACACACTGAACGACAGACAGACACACACACACACACACACACACACTGAAAGACAGACAGACACACACACACACACACACACACTGAATGGCAGACAGACCGACAGACAGACAGACAGACACACACACTGAATGGCAGACAGACAGACACACACATACATACACATATGTATACACACACATGCACACACAACTTCTAGATCCCAGGGAATTCTCAGATGCTGTGGACTCTGCTTGGCTTGTGTTCTGTCTACCAGAGCTGATAGCTCGGAATTCCCAATCCAGCAAGAACAACAAGATTCATTTCTCCTGTTTTAGACTTCCTGGCANTTTTATGTCTGTGATGTCCCAGAGAGAATTCCAAGCCATCTTCTCTGTTTTATTCAAATTCTTTCTCATGAAAACAACTTCTAAGACCAGGGGAAGCCCTGAGTGACAGTTGTCACGGGAACCTCAGTCCCACTCTCCCCTCTAGAGGCAGAACTTCCTGCTTTATTATAGAATGAGGCAATTTCTTCATTGCCAGGATGTCACAGCAATGGCAGACAGCACAGGCTCCAGCAGGGACCTCCACATATTTCCCTGTGTAGGCCTGGCATCCTATCCACCTCTGTATACATCCAGCAGTCCCTTTATGAAGGATTGGAGCCCATTGTTGGCATAGCTTAGTGCTCAGACACTTTCTGTTTTTAATGAAGCCATGAAATTACATCAGACTCCAAAGCCTGCAGTCACTTCCCAGGCATTACTATTTGTTCAGCTCCCATGGCCACCAAGCCAAAAAGGAAATGAAGGAGCAAGGCATATGAAATGTACAGTGTGGCGTGATGCTATGCTGAAACAGCCAAGCCAAAGCTCCTGCATCTGTTTACATGGATCTTTAGAGATTGTCAGGGACAATGTTATTCAGATGTTTTAGCAGCCTTTAGCAGGTGAACTGGTTGCACCTCATTGCCTTCATCTACAGATGAACAACTGTTGTTCAAAGAGGCTTGGATAAAGGGCTAGAAAACTTATATGCTAAGATCTCTGTGGAAGTAAGAGTGAGAAGGAACTTGGCCCTGGTTACTCATTTTTCTATCCATGTCCACTCTCACCAAGGCCATTCTGATACTGGCAGCTGTGCCAACTGTTGTCTGGAGAGACCGAGGTAAAGTTCTGATTGTCACAGAGACTCAGAACAAATCAGTGGAAGAATTTTTTAAAAATTTGGTCTTTTTCAAGGGACTCTGGGATGTGAGCAGTATGTCCTCATTATCAAAGAAGAACATCTTCAGATTTGGATCAACCTCAGCAGGTGAGAGGCCACACTGATACATCAAGGAAGGGAACATGGACTACTCATGCACATGAGGAGAGCAGTTGGCCCACAACATGACTAGGCTGTTTTAAACCAGAGGATTTTGACCAGTTTTATCCCCACCACTCTTTCCTCTCCCCGAAATGTAGCTACAGTCACCAATCATGGAAAGAATAAGAAGCTGAACTGTCGTTCCATCCCAAGCAACAAAGTGATCCCAGCAATTCTCCTTAAAATCCCCTCATAGATTAGATGAGAAGTAAATATAAGCCATAAGTTATTAAGCTTATAATTAATGTTTATGGAAAAATAGTAAAAATACTTTTTGAAAGCAGTAAAATTACTACTTAACAAAAGTGCGAAAACAGAAAAAAATTTGGTGGTAAAATAACTTGTTGACAAATTATTTTGTATGTGTGTGGTGTATATGTATATGACACACACATGTGTATTTTGTATGTGTGTGGTGTGTATGTGTATTAGATATGCATATGTGTGTTTAGGTTTGCACACCCATGCCCATGTGTACAGAGCAGAGGGGATATCTGGTGCCTCCCTCTATCACTCTCCACTTCATTGCCTGGAAACAAGGTCTCTGGCTGCACCGAAAGCTCCTGATTCCATTAGCTGGGTGCTCAGTGAACTCCGAGGATCTTCCTGGCTCTGCCCCTAATGCTGGGGTCACAGATGTGGACAGCCATNCCCGGCTTTCTATGCTGGGGAGGGGAGTCAAGCTCTCCCTGATACTTGGACAGCAAGCGCTCTCATCCACAGAGGCATCTCCCCAGTCCTCAAAATATTTTTTAATTGGCGTAGGAAATATTATTCACATCAGATGTGTACAGTAAATTTTCTGATTTAAAATTGATAGAAAAACCACTCTAAACAATAAAAATGAATCTTACAGAAATAGCGTCTGTGCTGAGTAAGCCTCCATGAGTTAAGTAGCTGTCCTCTGGATGCTATGTTATATTAAAAAGAAAAATCAGAAAAGGATGAATAGGGGCTGGAGAAACGGCTCGGTGTTCAAGAGAATTTGTTGATCTTGTGAAGAACTGGGTTTAATTCAGCACTNACACTGAGACAGACAACCATCTGTAACTCCAGGGCCAGGGGAAATGGAGCCTTTTTCTGACCTCTGCAGGAACCAGGCATGGATATGATGCACAACATACATGCAGGCAAACATTCAAACACATGAAATAAAACCAATCTAAAATAAGAAGTTAAAAGGTAGCATATACAAGTTTATACTGCTGTATACAGTAGATAAAATGAATGAGGAAATATATATATTTTGCCTGTAAGAAACACACAAAAGATAAAACAGAAACTTACTAAATTGACACAAATTCAGTTCATGGGAACACATCTATAAAGGTAAAGTCAAAACAAAACTCTTCTGAATGAAGCTTGGTTTTTGGTTTTCACTTTCATACAACATAAATGTTTTACATATACCACCAAGTGGAATTAAATCAGAAACCTGGGGAAGGGAAATTCTAAGTAAGAAGCTATTTTAACTAACTCTGTGTGTGTGTGTGTGTGTGTGTGTGTGTGTGTGTAATTAGTAACAATCACATTGAGGAAATAAATCCACACAACTAGAACACAGTGCTAATGGACCAAGTATCAGGACAAAGAGAACGGTAATGTAATCTTAAATTTAATGGGTGCATTGTTNTTACTGGTTCTGAAAGTGCGATGTACTGTAACTAGGAACCAAGTAACAAATACAAAGACTCCATTAAGAACCAGAAGTTCCAGAGGCTGGAAAAATGGCTCAGCAGGTGAAGAGGTTGTTGCATAAGCCTAGAGCCCACATTTTTTAAAAAGCCGGACTTGATAGTGTATGTGAACATCTGAAAACCCAGCCTTCCCTTAAGGGCATGTGAGGAGACACAGAAGGATGGTTAAAAGCTCATGCACTAGTGAGCCTCACACAGGCAGTAGTGAACTCCAGGGAGAGACCTGTCTCAGGCAAGCAGAAGGAGAGGACTGACACTGAAGTTGTGAGGTTGTCCTCTAACCACCACAAGCCCACTCTAGTGTGGTGCTTACATTCATATACATGAACATGCATGTACACACATGCACACACACACTCGTAAACATGAAGTTTCAATGTAAAAGAAAAAATATAAAATGGAATGGGCAAATAGGAAAAATCCTGTATGTTTATTTTAATTAGAAATATCAATATGACTGATAAAAGTATAATCCTAGCTTAATCTATTGAAAAAGTCTATATATAATATTCTTCATTCAAAGGAANCATCACTCTGGACACCAGGTTTGTGTCAGTCTTGAACATTCATTGTTCCAGAAAGCAAGTAGCTAACATGAATGAGTTCCCACAAGGAAACTAGCTTTGGAAGTGAAGCACTGGCTGCATTTAGAACAAATGGCCATGGATTTTACACAATAAAAGAATACCAAACACAGACGTTCTGCAAGACAACATGCCTGGACCATTCCAAGCAGTCGTCGGCAAGAGCAGTGCAAAGCAGTAGATTGCTCTAAACGGGGAGGGAAGAGTACAGATAGATTCAGAGAAACAAAGAGACCAACACAAGAATATCAAAAATGTGTCTTTTAGAAAGGATATCAAGTTTACTACATTTATATGATCCCCATGGAGGAAGTGTAGCCCTAGAACCTGAATTCCATTCTTGGGACACACATGGTTGAAGGAGAACCAACTTCCCCCAATTCAAAAGGACTTTTCAGTGTGCCATGTTAACAAGCAAAAACTTTTCTGGGTTTTTGAATTATGTCTGTGAGGTTGTCAGTGCTGGAATGAGTTAAACTGGTCAAATCATCCAAGAAACCCCTCTCCTTTGTTAAGCAAAAGGCTCCAAACATTAAATGTGTGTGGTGGGTCAAAGTATCTAGTGGGAAACAGCATAAATTGCCCTAAGGAGTAGAAAATGGGATTGTTGAAAAACGTCTGCCAGGAACCATCATGCAGTCGGCAAAAACANGGGTAGAGCATGATGCATGCCTGTGATCCCCACACTCAGGAGACTGAGCCAGGAGAGCCAAGTGTTCAAAGTCAGCCTGGGCTGTACAGTGAGACCCTGTCTCAAAAACATCAAGATGTGGCTCAGTAATAGAACCCCACCTCCCTGTTTCACTTACTAACTCAGAATTTAGCATAAATCCCATCAGCTTCTGGTCTCACCTACAAGCAGATTCTGGATTCTTGCCATAACTTGTTGAGAATTTATATATGGAAGGAGGCAGTCTCCTTATATTGATTGATTGATTGTAGGCCTGAAAGTCCTATAGTTTATGAAGCAAATGAAGCAAAGCCCCCCTCTCACCTTCATCCTAAATTGGAATCTGCTTTAAGACCTAATGTTGGAGTCCAGGAAATGAAAAGGTCTATAGTTTTCACCTAGATTTCGCCTTCCGTAACAAAAGACTTTGATTCCCTCCTCGTTTAGAGCAATCTACTGCTTTGCACTGCTCTTGCCGACAATTGCTTGGAATGGTCCAGGCATGTTGTCTTGCAGAACGTCTGTGTTTGGTATTCTTTNATTGTGTAAAATCCATGGCCATTTGTTCTAAATGCAGCCAGTGCTTCACTTCCAAAGCTAGTTTCCNTGTGGGAACTCATTCATGTTGGCTACTCATACATGTTGGTCTGTTTGATTGAGGAAATCAGCCTATTGCTTTTGTTTACAGCAGCAAAGGAAACCAAGAAGTCTGCTTTTAAATAATTGTTAGCAAGTTATATCTAAACATGAGCACACAGGATATAGACAAGACTATTATATAAATGATTAGATGATTGGTAAGTTAAAAAAAAAACACTTGAAAAATTAGAGGTGAGTCCATATGAATGTCGCAACAGTGTTCTTGTAACTTAGGGGAAACATGACAAGAAATAGTCGTCTCCTTTAGGTCTTAATGAAGAAGCCATTAGTCCCAACAAATGNCCCTAGGGTGCTATAAAACAGAGGCCTGATTTAATAATGTTTATTTGATATTTTCTGGGTTTCAAATGCCTTTAAAAAGCCAGGGTACACTTTTCTTTGGGAAATCAAAAATGCAAAGAGACCACATCAAGTTCCCCAGTCTGAACCAGTCTGAACTAGTTCCCTAGTCTGAACTACATAGCTAGTATTTTCTAAGTGGGACAGGGAAGGTTGGGAGAGCTGGTGAGTGATGGGGTGCCCTGCACTTCAAAGGGGGTGCTGGGAAGCAGGTGGGCTTCCCTGGAGGGAAGGTGAGGACAGCTGCGGTGTTGAAATGCACACTTGTCCAGGGAGCAAATACGGGTTCAGGAGATCAAAAGGAAACCTGAAAATCACTAGTCACCCCAATCTGTCCCTCTCAACTAGNATTACAGCAGCAGGCAGCTGAGAGCCAGCACCTGGTCCTTTCAAGGTCAGGAGCCAGGACTCCAGTGTGGCTATGAGGGATCCAAGGCAGTCAGCTTCACTGCTGCCAAGTACAGAATACATGGCAGCTGGAGAGCTCAGCTCCAAGAGCTTCCAAGTTCAGGGAGGAAACCTGCATTCCAGGGGCTTCTGTGCTTGTCTGAGCATCTCTAGAAGCCCTACTCACTTACTGATGCTCACCATCAGTAACAGACGTTTTCCCAAACTAGTTGGTTAGTGCCCAGGTTGAATGAGGACAGCCCTGTGCCCTTCTGCCCTAAGCCTAGTCACACACATGCAGCAGAAATATTTATAAATCCTTTTGTGTATAATGAGATCCAGTTCCAGAACCTTACTTGTGAAGCCCCTGGTCTCTTTCCAGACATGGAGGGAGATGACAACGGGGGGAAAGCCCTTTTTAGGTTGATTTAGATTTAATTTCCCATATGCAGTGTTAGCAGAATCAAGGAGTGAATGGCCGCTGAGATATAGCAAAGGGCCTGGTGGGAACTATTTCCTTGCACCATATGAAAAGCAAAATAACCTAGTCATTGATTCCTCTAATAACCTTTGTGAATGTAAGCAATTCATAGGATACTCTGCCCTCTGGTTTCTCCCTGTCTAAAAGCTCAGACTCCCAATGGTGCAAATGAAANATGTTGACTAGGTCAACATAACATCTTAAATGGTGACTCAAGGATTAAAAATATCAGTCAATGTTTTGTTCATGTGTATCTTAATAGATCCCATTTCCAAAATTAAATTTTTGATTGACTTCTACTGTTTCTCTTTAACTGCTAACATTGGAAACATATGTAAAATGTAGTCATAGTTTGGGGTCCATCAAACAAAGACCCTCCAGGCTGAAAATAGTTCTTTTCTTTGAGTTGGAATTACACTTGTGTGAGTAATATGAGAATGGTTACATGGGCCTTTTCCTCCTCAGCAAGTGCTAAAATATCTGGACAGGCTAGAATAAAAGGAGACTTAGTTCTGGGGCTAATATGTGCATTTATGACATTTCCTATCTCATCTTGCATGGTTCAGTGTGTCCATCAGCAAAATTTCACAAAATAACAAATCCAGGCCAAATCCAGTGGTTAAGTCATGTTCTCTCTGCTCTGGTCCCTAGTACTGTTTGCTTATTTGATTTGATTACAAAAGAGCAAATCAATAAAATGCTACCACCAGAAAATTTCAAGCTATGCCTGCTCAATGAATGTATTCATTCAGTTGTTAGAAAACACAGCAAATCATCTGGCAGAGAATTTATGTTATCTGATTTGTGGGATTGAAGCTGAAACACAGCCAATGAGGAGACACAAGTCCTTGGTGGGGAAATCCCAGTCACAGGATATCAAGTTTGCTGTTGGTAACGTCTAAAATTTGTTATTGAGAACCTTTAAAGGAAACAGGGTCTGAAAAAAATCTAACTCCATCACAAAAGAATTTCAACTGGGAAGATCTCNTCACTAAATGGACAAGGTGGGGTGCGCGGGTTGGCAGGGACAGCAAAGATGTAAGGTGACACAGTGTCATGGTGACATCCCTGCTGACCATCCTGTGTCAGGGATTTGACAGCACTCAGCCTGTCATGGTCTTTACCCACATTGTTTTCCAGTATCCTGTAGACTCTGTTAGGCTTGATGTGCTTCTGACAGAACAAAATATGACCTAGGAAGAAGTATGTCAAATACAGCAACATAAATGTGGATCTGAGCAGGAGACTAGGGAAGAAGTGAGAGACTGCTGGGAACTGGCTACTTACCTCAGGAAGCAGTGCAGGAGCTGACTCAAGAGTTCAGTTTCATAGCATGGGGTACTGAGGCTGATGTAAGCAGGAAATGGAGAAAATTTTTGTGTTGGCCTCTGCTGCGTAAGACTATATAGTTACACACACACACACACACACACACACACACACACACACACACACACGGACAGGTATCCTGTTTGAAAGCAGAAGATTCCAGTACTGTTCAGTTGCTCAATGCAATAATTTCTGGGCTTCCTCTGTCACTGTTAAATCACATCCTTCACATGGCATCCTCTTAGCCACCAGCGACTTTCCTTCAAATCCATTTCAACAGAGCACTAAGAAACTTGAGTCCTGCCGGGAGTCAAAACCTGTATTGGCTATAATTAAGCTATCTCAGCTCAGGTAATCTTCAGTCTCTGTTTCCTGAGTAACAGGTTTCTTTCCAGATTTCTTGATTAGGTATCTTAAGAAAAGTCCCAGGCCCCAGAAATAGCTTGGTACTTCCTTATCTTTTGTCAGTTAGGGAAGTCTGCTATCCTGACCTTCCGGAGAAAACATCTTGCAGTCAGGTTACCTAGCAACCTAATTGCCCTGACCCAAGCCCCCAAGCACAAGCTCCCGCTATATAATCAATAGGTGAAAAAATAAACTTTGCAGCTTGATCAGAATCCTGTCTTGCTGTCATTCTTCGTGTCTCTTGTCCCTTTCATTCACCGTTCCCCCTTCTAGGGTCTCTGTTGAAGACCCCGCTGGTCGGGGCAGAGTCCTCATCTGAGCACTGGACATATATCTTGTTGCTAAAAGGAACATGCAAGGAGCCTCCATTCTTGGCTCTCTCCTCGTAGGAACTGGGTTTCCTTGATTCAGATCACAAGCCATGGCATTCAAGTGCTGGGCAGTCTAGGTATAACCACCTGATCCCTCACCCTGGTGGGCACTATCAAAGTCGATATCATAGCCTCTTAGTGCCCACCTTCCTTTGCATTAGCTTGCAATGCACAACCCCACAATGCCTTGCCTCACAGTCCAGCTCACCTCATTTCTCTCCAACTTTTCCAGTGTTGTTGAAGCAAGAGAAGCCAGGTATCTTTAATAGTCAAGGGTGTGCCCCCTAGAAGTGTTAAGACTAAGCAAGGGAATTTTTTCCTCAGAAAAAAAATATTTTCTAAAGCTTGCTTGCTCATGTGGCCTCTCAGCAAACAGTCTTTGAGACAAAACAGCCAGCTGCCTTGGAATCAAATGGGANCTCGCTCAAGGTGCCCTGCTTTGAATGGCTCTTTTCTTGGCAGAATCATTCCTAGTCCCTCACCTGTACTTCTCTAGATTGTTCTTCCAAATAATGCATTCAAGCATGAGTTTTGCTGGCTATATTCTCTCTAGAAACTGATCTAAAACATCTCTTATATTTTAAACTACATTATGCCCAACCTTCATCTTAGATCTCAGTCTTACCTCTTAATTTCCCCCAAGTTGAAGATGTCCTACATTTAAGGTATATCTGCCAGCTTCAATTTATATTGAAGGAGGATAGGATTGCTGACCTGTAGTTCCGTTTTGTTTCTCTCTGCCTTGTTCTTTCCAGAGCTGTTCTTCCTCAGTTTACCATGAAGTCCAGGATCATTGGTCTGATAGGCCAACATTGGGAAAGAGTGTCTTCTCAGTACTTCCACACTGAAATTAAATGGTGTTTAGGTCCAGATCCTCAAAGATGTGCTACACACTTCAGCATCAAGAAACTGCTTCTAGTTCTTGGAAAGACCTTCAGTGTTTAGAAACTGCCTTTTCAGTCCTGTACCTGTGCTTATGTTGACTGATTTCACTCAGGGTTTGCCATGACACATACAGCTTGGTTCCCAGAACCATGGCTAGGGGTAGTGAGAAAATGAAGAATGGACAGACACACAGGCACATGTGTGAAACTGGGATCAGATGGGGTTCTTCTGCCACTACCATCATAATGGGAAAGCTCAGTAGGTACAGTAAGGGGGAGGAGGTTAGGTAGTCTTGGAAGGAGGACTCTCTGAGTGAGTAGTCTCAGGCTATAAACATTCAGGAGGAAGCTGCAGTTGCCATTCTTTGCACACATTGGTCCATCCTCCATAAACACTCAGACTGGGACTAATGAGAGCCTTCTCACCCCTCTTCAGTCTGACCAAAACTGGTAATGGCTTTGCCAATTGTCCCATGGGTCTGAGGTCTTTGGAGGGCTGTACCCATGTCAAAATACACATTCACCCAGGACTTCACTCCCCGGGGGCTTCCTCCTCCACTCCCCACAAGGATTGATAATGGCTTCCAACTCTCAACCCAAGAAAAGACTGCAACCTTTGAAATCATATCTGTCTTTGGAACTTATCCTCTGAAAATCTCATTTCTCTTTATTAATTTAATATTAACTAAGGTGGTTGACAAGAGGAGATTCATCCCCATAAGGCACTATGCATCTAGAGCCTGCTGATTCTGTCCAATAATTCAGACGAGATGTCTGCAAACATATCAACCACCACTTCCTCTGATCATCAGCAACATTTTCATTTTCCCAAAGTATAGATGAGAAATAATAAGGTGAACAGAGTGTTATTTATTAAGCGGCGCAATGTTATTCATTAAACGGCGCTGTTTACCATGCAAGAAAAGCTACGAGGTACAACAAAACCTACTATAAGCATTTATTAGGGGAAGGGAACAGAAGGGATGTTCATAGGCCTATGGAATGACCATGCAGGAAGAGGGGGGAGAAATAGGTGGAACCCGCTTTTATAGGTCCCCCTCTTCCCGCACATGCACATATGGGCTTATTTAGCTACGTAACGTATGCGCATAGATTAAGTGACCACGTTGAGTGCAGATTACATGAAGATGCAGTGCATGGATTACGTGGGATGTAAGGCCCTAGGATGACTAAGCATCTTGCCTGGCTATTGGACAGCACATGTGCCATCATGTAGTTGGGGAGTGGCTAGGAGTTCTAACACAGAATCCATGCTAGTTGGCTGTTTTATTATACATGTACTTTTTGTCATAGGGGAGATAGTTAAACTAAAAACTAATCACATGCACACAATCTAGCACTGGGTTTTATGGTTTCTATTGCTGTGATGAAACACCATGGCAAAATGTCACTTCAGAGGAAAAGGTTTATTTGGCTTATGCTGCCACATCACTGTACAGGAACTCAAGCAGGGAAGGAACCTGGAGGCAGAAGCTGATGCAAGGCCATGGAGGGGTGCTGCTTGCTGGCTTGCAGTGTATGGCTTGCTAAACCTGATTTCACAGAGAACCCAGGACCACCAGCCCAAGAGTGACACCACTCACAGTGGGCTGGCCCTCCCCCATAGATTACTAATTAAGAAAATGGCCTACAGCCCAATCTTATGGCAACATTTTCTTAATTGAATCTTCTCCTTCTCTGATGACTCTAGCTTGTGGCAAGTTGACCAAAAAAACTAGCCAGCACAGGGCCATCGTGGAAGATCCTGCTTAAAGCCAGTCTGGGCTATATATGGAATTCTATCTTAAAAATGCAAGGTCTGGGCATGTAGCTCAGAATTAGTGTACTTACCTACCATGCACAAGGCCCTGGGTTTGCTCCCTAGCACTGAAAAATGACAAGAACAAAGTCCTTATCATGCTTTATATCTTCTGTGCCAGAAATTCCCACAAGTCGCATGATCATGCCTGTGCTTGCCTAGATACTCAAGTCTGAGGCTGTCATGTCATCTTGTAGTTACTTACTGAGGCCATTATGTAATCAGAGTGCATTTGACTGAGGTCTAGATAACACACCTTTCCCTTATCTTACAGATATTTAAACCCAAGGACATAGTAGGACAGAGAAGAGCACAGAGAATACCGACAGTGCTATCATCCATTCATACTGTGTATTTCTTGCATTTAAGCAAAGTGATGTCCACAGTCAGTGAACCCCATCCACAAGAGCTTGCCCTCTTGAGAGGTTTTCATCAGGCTAAGAGTACACTGGAGGTAGATTATCAAGAATATACCTCTCCTCTACAATGGAAAGCAATGACCATCCCAGATTAGACTGCTGAGAGCCAATAAAAAAGTTAAATGTAAAATAAATACAGAGATGATCCAAAGAAATTCCTCAAAAATTAATTTATGACATGATTGGTATGGAAAAATCACATACAGACTCACACGTTTACTCCAGAATATCTGTATCCCTGACATGGCCTTCAGTTCTCTGTTTAAACTGGAAATAAGGCATTTTAATATTCTGGTTTTTCAATAACAGAAACCAACTATTTTGTATTAAGCGGTCTTGGTGGACAAAAGCCGGAGATATATTAGCTCTTGACAATAATATGTACAAATCCCACTCTCTTCAGTGAGGACAGTGCTGCTTGTGGATAGTTTACAAAACTGTACATCCTTTTGGGTGTTCCAATAACTAGGGAGCTGTACTGATACCAGTGAGAATAGCGACTCTAGGCAAGTTGACAACACAAAAATGCTGTGGAATAAGCCTTCTGTCCACGTGAAAATGTGTTGCTCTCATTGTTAATAAAAAAGCTGATTGGCTGATAGCTAGGCAGAATTTTCAGGGCAGAGAGAACTCTGGGAAGAAGAAGGGCAGNGTCTTGGGAGTCAAGAGCATAGAGAAGCATGATAAACATGCCATGTTGAAAGAAGGTACCACCATGTGGCAGAGGGTAGATAAGAACTATGGGTTAATTTAAAATAGAAGAGTTAGCTAGCAACAAACCTGAGCTATTGGCCAAGCATTTATAATTAATAATAAGTCTTTTGAGTGGTTATTTGGGAGCAGCTACTGGGACACAGAGAAACTCCACCTCCATAAAAATTTGTCCCATGTTCCTGAGAATGTTCAAATATTGATCCACTTTCATCAANAAGCAAAAATGCCCAATATTGCAACTGCCTATAAACACTCAAATTGGGATCTATTGCTTTTTACTTATAAACAGCAGTGCATATCAACATACTTCTTTGAAAACTCAGAAACTTCAGAGGATAGGTATCAACTGGAATGGGAACACTTTAGTATTTTAACAGCCACTGGGTCCAGATACAAACTAGCTAAGGCTCACAAGTGTGTCTCTGCTTTAGCAGTGCATTGGGAGTCTCTGATTCTCATCCTTTGCATTGGTGTTCAGAATAGAAAGCTTTAGTGCTGAAGGTACAAAGGCCTTCCCATGCAAGTCTTAATTCAACATCTCTTCGTGCACTAGACTTGACAATTTGGAAACCCTCGCAGATTTTACTATCAAACTCACATAGCTTTCAGGATAATGAATTTGTACCATAGTTTGTAATTTGCAATTAAATTGCCATTTCTTTTTATACTAACTCCTAGCAGAGTAAGTGAACTATAGAGATCAAATCTTCCATCAGAAGGGTAATTGCCAGATCCAGGGCTATACATTCATTTTGAAGTTTTATTTTAAAATTTAAAAAATTTCATCTGAATATGTAGGTATGTTTTTCATAATACCTAGCTATAATACACATTTTTTTTTTACATTTTGTGTATATATGTATTTGCATGCTTCAGTGCATGTGTGAAGGTCAAAGATCAACATGCAGGAATCAGTTCTCTCCTACCATGTGTGTTCAAGGGAAGGAACTCAAGTAGTCAGCTTGGCAGCAAACTCCATATGTGCTGAGCCATCTTGCAGGCTCAATATCCTATACTTTTAAGACTCAAGATATGATCTATAGATGGTCGAAAAAGATCTTCNACATCAATAATTCTACTTAAAAGCCCACAGCTGTATATCCCTTAGCCACGGTTTCTTCNGAAGACACCATGGTCTGTCCAGGGGCCCTCAGACGTCCGCTTTTGTCTCTCCGCACTGCTTCAGTGCTTCCGCAACATTCATGTTGCCAGTGTTCCAACATGGAACGGGAAGCTGTAGACGAAAGTTTGTCCGGTTCCCCCGCCCAGCTCCCCAGGACAAACTTTCTCCTACAGGAAGTGGACAATCCCATCTGTTTCAGCCTCTTCAAACAATGGGACCTTCTCAGAACACAATTCCACGAGCAGCGATTTCCCTGCCTCTAGCCACATCTCAGGATGGTGATGAACCCTCAACCGCAGCCAGACCCAAAAGGCCCAGGTCCCCCTTGTTCTCTCTCTTGACAGCTCAGTGGCCTGTGCTATCTGTAAGGATTATTAAAACAGTCTGAGTTTTTCCTGAAAAATAAAGCTCTCGTTCTAAGTAGGCAGGCATCCTTAGAGCCTGGTAGGCTTCTAATCCCGTATCTCAGTACTCAGACTTTGCAAAGGATGACTAAGTGAAGAACTCTCATCCCAAGTTTGTTGGCACAGAGGTGCAATACTCAAAGGAAACCCTCAGAATTCCCTCAGCAGCAGGAGGTGCTCTTCAGGGTCCATGCCACGGGGTGTGGTTGATGGTTCATTTGAATAAGGCCTCTGATTGGAAAGCAGAACACACTCAATGCTTTTAATGTCACTATACACTCCTATTGTTAAGTTTCATTCTGTCACCACCTGTTAAAACTGCTAGAAGTAGATGACAGAATGGTTGAATTCCTAACAGCCTTCAAGCTTAGGGACTGCTTCCCATGCTTCTCACCCCTAACCCCAGGCGTGGCCAACAGGTTCAACATAAATCAAATCCCGCATGCTACAGGCCTTGTGCACCAACAGCGTCCTCTGGGGTCTGTGAAAAGAAACAGGTTTAAAGCAATTGCATGCCTATGCTTTTTGAAAGACCGTGTAATTCTCAGTTTTGTCAGGCTTTCCAATCACAAGGGCAAAGATGAAAACGGGCAGCCAGGTCACACTAAAGCAAAGCCGTGGAACTGCAAATGAGCTTTGATTATTTATGGATATCCCAAAAGAACTTTAGTACTGTCTACAGGGAGGAAAACATCTGAAAATAGAAGACAAATTNACGCAAGCAATAGGAAAAGGCAGTTAGATATATGTGTGTGGGGGGGTGCCAAGCATATTTTTATAGTTAAATGTCTCATCAATTGGTATTAGAGGTTTCTGTCAGTTTATTCAAGATGTTTTCTTAATCCTTCCTAACAGCCCACTTAACCAGGAACAAAGATTTGC
Organism: Neotoma lepida; assembly: GCA_001675575.1. Taxonomy (NCBI): domain Eukaryota; kingdom Metazoa; phylum Chordata; class Mammalia; order Rodentia; family Cricetidae; genus Neotoma; species Neotoma lepida. Next base: position 103,578 of record LZPO01076150.1, read on the forward strand.
CCTTTCCTGTTCTTTCTCCAGATNAAAGTATTTCTCTCTAGCCGCAGTGTTACTTTGTAGCCCAGGCTGGTCTGAACTTGGGCCCTTCCTACCTGGGCCACCCTGTACTGGGGTTACAGGTGTGAAGTACCATACCTGGTGAGGCAGGGTGGGGTTACAGGTATGCACTACCATGCCTGGTGAGCTGGGGTGTGTTTCAGAGCAAGATTACTTCAACCTCATTTCTTTTCAATGCTAACTTACTCCTTTCTCTGAGAATCAATAATTTCTATCTTGAGTGTGCATACCTGTAGCCAGAAGGCTTCTCAGGTCTTGCCTAACCCTTTCTCCCCCCATCTCCCAGCTCCTGCCCCCGCCCCCTGGTGGTCCAGACAAATCTTTCTCACTGGCAGTCCCACAGCTGCTCAGACCCAAGTAAACACACAGAGGCTTATATTATTTACAAATTGTATGGCCTATGGGCAGGCTTCTTGCTAGCTAGCTCTTATAGTTTAACTCAACCCATAACTATTAATCTATGTATCACCATATGTTCCATGGTTTTACCTGCATCCCATTACATGTTGCTTCTTGGGTGATGGGGCTGGTGTCTCTCCTGCCTCTGCCTTTCTCTTTCCTGTCTCTCTCCTTGGATTTCCTGCCTGCCTCTAAGCTGCCTTGCCATAGGCCAAAGCAGTTTATTTATTAACTAATGGGAACAACATATATTCACAGTGTACAGAAAGATATCCCCCATCACATACCCAACAGAAAAGCAGAACATTCTCCATTTAACATCTTGAACATGGTTGAATGGTTGATGGGATGCAAGGTTGGGCTTTGAAAACTAGACTTTCTGTCAGAGAACATTTATTAGACATTTTCAGTGTGTATTTATTACAAAGTATAGTAAGGCTTATAGAACAGATTATATTTTGATTTTTGCTTCAAAATAATTTTAGAATTACAAAGTAACTGAAGGACAAAAACCTGTATTGTATACTATCACATATACTAAATTAATTCAAAGTCATAAACACCACGATCTTTACTTCTATAGGCCTTTACATACTTGTGCCTTTGGAAGGTCTCAGCCTGGGAAGCTTCCATCACTGAGCTATATGCCCAGCCTTCTTTGTATTTTTAATTTTGAGACAGTAAATTGGCCAGGCAGGCCTTGAGCTTGCAACCCTCCTGTCCAGTTTCTCTTAAATCTTTTGTAACAGTTAGTCTTGTAGGACACAGGGGAATGGGGGTAGAGAAATGGGCAATTACATGAACATCAGTGAAAACTATGTTATGTGTTGATTTGGTTTACAATCTTCAAGAGAGATATAAGTGGTTTTTATGCTTCCGGTACAATGGTGACTGGCAGGAAGTTATAAAGCTGATGACAGCTTTATGAGACACTACATATTACTAGTAGTCCCAACTGCAATTTATGTAAAACTGTCCAAGTATTTTTGTGTACTATTAATGGACCAGCCTTAATAATAAACTTCCCAGGGGCTCGGGAATGAATCCAGATACACAGAGCTCTTTCCTCCAATTCATTTATTCATCTGCCACCATCATTCAGCCCCAGTCTCCCTGGTTCTCTAGGGACTGGTCTATATCTTTTCCCAAGCAACAACACCTTGATGTTTAGTATACAACTCAAGATTGCAAGGTCCCCACCAGAAGCTTCCTGGCAACTTTATTTGCAACACAAAAGGGAAGAGAACAAGAGTGGAGTCAGATAGGAGTTGGAATAAATCAGAAAAGGAATTTATGTGCTAGAAATACATCCTTACTGTGGTTAGGTGAAAACATTAGAGTCTATCATAACTGTGCCCAAACTACAAACTTACAGGTGATAGGGTAGGGAAGTCTGTAAGTCACTAAAAATAAAACCGTCACTATTTTTCTCTGATGCCAGTTCCCTGACAGGACGGGGGGAGGAGTACTGATAGCTAGTCGATCTGTGTCACAGCTAGAAGCACCTGGTAAGAGGAAACCCCTTTGTTCTAAAGAAGTTGCTCTGGCGCAGTGAGAAAGAGGGGAGGATACGAACTTGATTTGCACAAGAAGCAAAACTATGCATCTAGGGGACCAGGCACTTGGCCTGGGAGACAGGTTATCTCTGAAAGAACGTTTTACCTTAGTTTGGGGGCTTCAGGTACCTAGCAAGTGGTCTGGTAGCTGTTCTGTTCCTTGCTTGCTCTTCAATGTTTTGGGGTTGGCCCTATCTTAGGAAATAGCTAAGGAGGATATTTGCAAACTGCAGATACCCAAAAGGAATGCTAAAATGGGAGCTGGGAGCTCAAAGGCAACAGGGTCTGTCTATATGACTTCATCCAAATACCTTGAGGGTATATGCCCCAGACAGAGGTTCACACACATATTCTAGGAGAATTATGAGCACAAGGAATTCATAGTAAGTCACAGCTGAATATTAAGCCATGTAACACCAAATAGTCCGTGTTAGATGGCTTCCCACTTGGCTGACCTTTGGCCTGGTCAAGGTATAGCTTATTATACACAGCTGGACTTCTATTTCATATTCTTGTGGCTCACCACAATTCTCGATTTTTCTTTTAATAAGTGAAGTGTGTGGATTTCTCTTTGGGCAACACGTACCACTGATCCTAAGCATCTGAAGATGACTGGAAAAAGAAATAAAAGTAAAATGATTGGTGCTCTCATAGCTCCCACGTGTATAAGGATGTTAGTATTTTGCTAGATGTTAGTATTTTGCTAGATGTTAGTATTTTGCAGTGCTGTGGTTACCATGCAAGAAAAGGTCACGAGGCACGACAAAACTCAGTATCAGAGCTTTATTAGAAAGTGGGGGAGTGAGAGGTGGAGGGGACTGCTTCCAGCTGACTTGGTGGGTGTCAGAGTTCTCGGGGGTAGGGAAGGGGGTTTCTGAAGTAGCCAGGATGTCCTAGGATGGTGGGTTGTCCTCTGCTGCTTTGGAGTTGTCCATCTCTCTCGGCTTGGGAGTCTGGCTGCTTGTGTCTGAGAGAGCACTGGTGAGACAGAGAGAAGCTTAGAAAAAAGTTTTTTACCTTTGTAAGACCCCGACTTTCCTTAGGCCTGAAACCCCCATACTCTTGAGGCCTGAAACCCCCCTTGGGAACGAGAAGCTAAAGTCAGAACAGAATTGCTAAACTGCTAAACTACTGTTTAACCACGGTCAAGATTTCTGTTGAGATATGCGGCCCAACCGCTGCTCCACCACAACCAGAGGTTTCTGGTAAAGAGATAATTGCTCAACTGTAGTTAGGATAATTACAGGAGTTCTGGGGGAAAGTCACTGTGACCTTTGTGTGTGTGTAAACCCCCCCCCAAAGTTCTCGGGAAGAACCTCAATTGCTTGACCACTGGATGTCACAAGACATTCAGGTGATAATGATTACTTGACTCTGGAATGTCCCAACTCTAGTCTCCATGGTAACGAGCACCCACCCTATGATTAAGCCATATCTTTGTGGAAAGTCCCTAGATGCAAACCAATCAAAAATGAATCTGTATGAAAACTGTAATTTTGTGGGTTTTGCCTTTAAAAACTGTGTGTGATTGCAGTTCCGGGCTTCTCTTGCTCTGTGGAGTAAGGAGGCCCGATTGTACAATCGTTTGCTTTTAAAATAAATCCTCTTGCAGATTGCATCGACTGGACTGGAGTCTGGGTTTCTGGGGGCCCCTCTTCCTGAGAAGGTAGTACCCTGAATTTGGGGTCTATCATCTTTGGGGGGCAGTCCCCAGGGTGAGGGAGGGGATCCCGGGACCAGTAAAGTTTTGGGTTATACTTAATTTTGAAGCAGATCCATCTTGTCCAGATGAATTTAAGCTGGTTTCTTGAGCTTAAAGAAATTTTTTAAACATATTAAGAAGCAGCCCAGACCCTCTTTGGTCTGTGGTGTAAATACCTTTGCACTGGTACTGTTTCTTAATGCCTGGATGTATGCTTGATGGCTCTCATCCTTCAGCTCTATGGTGATGGACACTGTAATAATTAACTGAGAAGTTAATTAGGAGAGGGAACCATGAATGAAAAGCTTGTGGGTTGGTGCCTCGTTCTTGTGGAATTGGTCCTCTGGAACTTGAGAGACACTGTGTATGAGGAGGAGAAGAGGCCTTGCTGACAGGCCTGGAATAAGGCACATGGGGGGAGCAAAAGAAAGCTCCTATCTTGGCTAGAAAATCTCTTCCCATTAGGGGCACAGGGCAGGTTGGCACAACTGAAAATGTGTGGGTGAGAGGGATACCCCTGAAAATACAGTTAAGTGGTGGGGTCTGATGAGGCAGGTAAGGCTGTCTATCCCGGCAATAGGGAAATGAGCAGGAGAGGTGGATCCCAGACTCCTCCAGGACTGAGTCAGTGGCTCCAGCATCCAAAGGGAAGGAGATGGATTGGCCCATGCTGTAATGGCTATCTCAGGCTCCCTGTGAGTCCATGGCCAAAGCCTAGGAGGTTCTGGTCTGATGTTCCCATGCCACGAGGTGTACAAGAGCAGTGTGTCTCTTTGTGGCACTTTGGACAAGGCCCAGTTTGGCCCACATGGGGCAGGGCAGGCACAAAGCTCAGTGGCCTTTTCTGCCACTTAAAACAGGGACCTGGAAGCCTTTAGGCAGCTGCCAGTCGGATGGCATGTTCCAGCATTTGGCAGTTTTGTTTTCGGGCTTTGTCATTTTTCCCATGGTACCTTGAATGTCATGGCTGAGACTCTGCCTATGGATGTGAGAGGGGCACTCTCTCCAAGATGGTTAAGTCAGCCCTGATGCTGGGAAGTTCTGGGAGACATGGAACAGATTTTATTACGTATANTTTACTGGTTTGAGGACAGCCTTAGGAAGACTTGCCAGAAGGCAGTGTATAAACTGATCTCTGGCTATAAAGCTATCTGGGTTATTTTAATCCCAAGGTGGGTCTTAATCAGAAACTGCCTCAGCCCTGGGCAGGTGGGCAGAATTGGTTTGGTGAAAACTTTTTGCATGTGTTCTAGCCTGCTTCCAGACCTCTCTGTGCTTAGGGCAGCTGGAGAAAGAGTAACAGGAAGAGTGAAAGTGGTAGTGAGAGTTGGGCAGTTGGAACGACCTGCTAGATACCGTACAGTCCACCCAGTACAGAGAGCNGAGCAGAACAGATAAGCTGAAGTTGGAGTTCGGAGAGCCCCCCCAGTACTGGAATTACTGGAGCAGAGCAGAAGACAGATAGGTGGAAGTTAGAGTCCTGGAGAGCCTGCCAGAATCTGCCTTTACTGAAGAGTGGAGCAGAACAGATAGGCGGAAGTTAGATTCCCAGAGCCCGCCCATTACCCAAGCACAGAAGGTCTTTGGACCCGCCTAATACCAGGGAGCTGAGTAGAAGTCAGATAGGCAGAAGTTCTTTGGAGTCAGAGATTCCCCAGGGTTAGCTTACATGTGGGCAGAAGAGAAAGACTAAGAAAGGTGCTTAGGTAGAAAGCTTGGAGATAAGGTAACTCTTTTTATTTGCCCGTTCGCTGCAGAAGTTAGTCCAAGCAGCTGTTAAGCAGTCATATTTCTCAGAGGAAGGGTGGGAGAAAGAAGCCTTATATCCCATGACTGCAGCTCAGAGAGAGAGAAATAAAAAAATCCACAATGAACCAAGGCCAGGTCCTGGACGCTAAGCCAAGGTACATAAAGTAAAAAGAAAAGAAAATGCAATGACCCTCCAACTAGGTCCTGGACACAAGGAGGATGGGTCTATAAACAGGCACAGAAAAAAAACAATGACCGACTACCAAGGTCCCTGATGCTCGGCAGAATGGGTCCACAATGAACCAAGGCCAGGTCCCGGACACTAAGCCAAGGTATATAAAGTAAAAAGAAAAGAAAATGCTAGATAATAGGCACAGAAAAAAAGCAATGACCGACTATCAAGGTCCCTGATGCTCGGTAGAACGGGTCTCGGGCACAAGCCATTTTTGCGCTTTGTCAAGCGAGAAATGGGGGCTCCCTTTGCTGGCATAGGCAGTGACTCCCCGGGAGTCCATAGCATTTACCACTTCGTCAAGTCAGTGAAATGTGTGGCCCTACACAGCCTGAGGATGCAGCACATCTTGACTGTGAGAAATAGATCTCATGCTATAGTCGTGGGAAGTGGTGAGGGGTTGAGGAAAAAACTCACCATTTTGGAGCAACCGGTATGTGTGCAGAGCAGTTCGGCAGCTGGGCAAATGAAAAAAGCGGCAGTTGTGGGTAGAGCAGAATCTCAGCACAGGGTCCCAGGCAGGTNTAGGAGAGTCCNGCTGCCGGGAGAGCCTGACTTGTCTTGGCACCAAATGTTAGTATTTTGCTAGATGTTAGTATTTTGCAGCACTGTGGTTACGGTGAGAGAA
>LZPO01076151.1:30747-53298 GCA_001675575.1 Neotoma lepida
TAGAACCCAGAATTGTTTAAAAAGGAAGAAAACAGGTAATCAAATGAATTATTAAACACATTTGACCTCTAAATTCATTGGAGCTGACTTTATTCAAACTGAGAATTTCCATGTTGGAAAACATTAGGAATCACTTACACAATTTACCACTGATGATGATTGTTGGATGTCTTTACNTCAGGACCGAATACCATATCTTACTAACTTAAAAATATGTATTTTTTGGCAAAAACATGTGTAACAGAAACCATGTTTTTTGCAAAGCAATTCAAATAAAATGAAGTGGTCATATTAGTATAAAAGGGCTGGAAACCAACTTTATTTATTTGCACTTTACACTTGTGGTAAGGTTGTGCAGAGTTCTAATGCTTTTATGAAACCCTGTTCTGGGAGGGCAACAGAGAGTGGGACACGTTCCCTCTCCCTCTGGCTAGAGCTTCCTAAGTGTTCTAATAACTCGAGTACACTGCCGGGACAAACAAGGCAGCCATAGCTGTGTCTGGAGATTCTGCATCTGCCTTCCTTAATCAACTTGCTTTCCTGAATATGAATTGCAATAATGAGTCAATTAACGTCCTCAAATGCCAATGAGATGCAAAAGAGATTGGAGGTGGTGGTGGCGGCAGTGTGTTTTGGGAGCTGTTCCAATGTCTGGATTTTTAACGAGAGTCACTCACTGAGCTCACAACTGATTATTTCTCTCATGTAAACGTGACTGCCTGGCACTTTCCCCTGCAGCCCTCCCCATGGCTCCCCCGGGAAAGCAGGAAGACGAATCAAACCTTCTTTATAAAAAACCAGAAAACTCATTGGTTTGGAGCCCTCACCCCAAAGGCGCAACTTCTCACATCCTCAAGCAGACAGAAAGATGTACTGTTGGTAGCTTCCCTTACTGAAGTTCTGGAATTGTGGCCCTTTCTTAGTATATGCTAACAAGTGAAAGCTATCTATTTTCAAATGGTTTGCTTTGGCTGACAAGCCTAGAAGGTATATTTAAATAGTGAATTGTCATTTGCTATTTTCTGTCNGGGCTTTGAATATGTTCCTGTAAGTACAACACAAATTTTGTGCTATTATTGTGATTCCCATTTCAGCTATAATAGCACTAAGGCTCAGAGAGATGTTTGCATAACCATTTAAATCGGGTCCATCAGCATCTACCTTCTTCCTCAACCTCAGCATGNCCTCTAGATGTTCACAGCTGTAGGGCTTAGACTTACTTGACTCTCGGGATATGTACTAAAACTTTAATTTTTATTATTGAAAGTCTTCTTAAAAATTCTTTGGGTTCAATGAGTAGTAAATGTTCCAAAGCAATTTACTGTTCAGANTTTTCAGTTCAGCATTTAAAAAAAGATGGACAGCTGGCTGACCACTTGGCAAATGTAAGACCCCCAAAGTAAAATGATAACTCTGGCCGCATGGCCACTTTTCCCTGACAGATTGGAACTCCTCACTGGCCATATTTTAATGTAAAAACTGAACTGCTAAAACTCAGTCATATGCTTTCTTCCCAGGGAGTCGAGAAGTGTCTTTCTGAGGAGCACGTAGCCATCCATAATAAAATCTGCCATGCCAGAGTGACCAATTTAAAGCTTGTTCTTCTCAAAATTTCTTTCTTAATTGTCGCTCTAAGCAGAGGGGACTGAAGGACATAATTTAGTAAATTGTCAAGCTATTTCCAAATTAAATGGGGTTTTAAAAAACTATGCAAAAATCACTGATGAGTGTTCACAAGTTATTATTCCCACTTTAGCTATGCCTTGTGTGAGCTGGTCACTTCAGACTTCAGTNGCTTTTTAGTGAGTATATCCAAGTGATAAAAGTCTTAAATTTGGAATGAGAATGTTTTTATCCTTGCTTCATTCTGCAAATACTGATGCTTCTCTATGCATTATGACCTTTAGAGTGTTTCTACATCATTTAGATGAGTCCAGTCCTCCCCCTAAAGAAAGAGTAGGTATTTGAATTAACGTCTAAGAGAAGTATGTGTCACTATCTGTCTTGCCTTTTCAGGCTTGATGACCATTCATTCCTCAATTGTTTTTTTTTATCCAATAAGCAATGGAACAATATAGAAAGATGGTTAATAAGAATGTGGNGGTTGTAAAGTCCTTTGTAATGTTAAAGTTTAGAAGCTAAAGGGATTTTATAATATTGGAATCATGATGTCGACTTCCTGAGAAACAAAATGCCTAGTGAGGGTTTGGTTTAAATGACTTATGATTTCATTTTGCAAACAGAAGATTGCTTGGCATATTCACTTTGTGGAAATTCCTTNAGGAGAAATCCAATACAAGCTAACATGTGTGTGGTTCTTAAGAAAACAATGCTCTCACGCCTTCAGAACGCAGTATGGAGCAAAGCCACTGAGCTGTGATTGGGTGCACTCAGGAAGGCATACACATCTGGGAAAGTAAATCCACAAAGGGAACCCTCAGCAAACCAAAGCTGCACAGAAATCCACCTCTGCTTCCTTCTTTTGCTTTCAAGATCCTGTTTTGCTAGTAGTCTAAGCTGGGGTCATCTGTGTGGATTCCTGGGAACTTCCCTGGTACCAGGTTTCTCCCTATCCCCATGATGTCTCCCTCTGTTAGGATATCTCTTTCATTGCTCTCACACTCCATCCCTGTTCCAGCTTGACCATCCTATTCCCTTATGTTCTCATCCCCCATCTCCTACCTTCTATTGCCCCCCTCCTTGTCCCCAGTTTACTCAGGAGATCTCATCTATTTCCCCTACTAGCAATAGTGGAGAGGATGCCTGAGCTGGCCTACCTTGGTAATCAGATTGGTGAATACCCTACCTGTCATCATAGAGCCTTCATCCAGTAACTGATGGAAGCAGATGCAGAGATCCACAGCTAAGCACCAGGCTGAGCTCCAGGAGTCCAGTCGAAGACAGAGAAGAGGAATTCTATGAGCTAGAGACATCAGTATCATGATGGGGAAACCTACAGCGACAACTGAACCAAGCTAGTGGAAAATCATGAGCTTTGGACCAANAGCTGTGGAGCCTCCATGGGGCTGGACTAGGCTCTCTGCATAAGCAAGACAGTTGTGTAGCTTGATCTGCTTAAGAAGACCCTGGTAGTAGGATCAGGATCTGTCTGTGGTGCAAGAGCTGGCTTTTTGGAGCCCATTGCCTATGGTGGGACACCTTGCACAGCCTTAATGTAGGGGAATGGGCTTGGACCTGCCCAACTGAATGTATCAGACTTTGATGACTCCCCATGGGAGGACTTACCTTTTGGGATGGGGGATGGGCTGGGGGGAGACTGGGGGGAGACTGGGAGGTGGAGTGGGAGTAGGGATGGGATGAGGATCTGTGGTTGATATGTAAAATGAATAAAAATTTTTTAATTAAAAAAGATCCTATTTTGAATAACAGAGTACAAGCAAAGTGCTCTGAATAGAACAGGCTTACATTTGGTGCTGCGGCCTGGAGGTAGTNCCTAAATAAGTCTTTACACACAATACAGTAGTCTACACATTCAAATAATTAAAACGAAAGATCCCAGTTCACACATAGAAAGTTCTTCCACAGTTCCCATCAGAGTAGTTACAGATGTTCCTCTGTTTCCCATCTAAATGAGCTCCAATAAAATGTATTTTACAGCCCTCCTTGGTCCATTTAGATTCCTAATGAATGTCAAAAAAATTTCCTCTCTCCTTCGGCTTCATTTAAACAAACTGGAAGTGAAGTTTCTTACCTTCACCAGAAACAATCTAATACTTTGATCTTAGAAATATTTCACATAAACTGTGACTTAGGTCCACCCAGCCCTGAAAATTAGCCCTATAGATAGGATTATCTGTGACCTTCTTATTTTTATGGGTCCACTTGAAGGAAAAAAAATCAGCACTTGGAGAAACTGAGGGGCAGGAGTAGATCAAGTGGCAAAATGGACTTAAAACACCATGAATTTTACCTGACACTTGTGGTGGACTCTTCCTATCAAATTCTGAATTCCTAATGTCTAAATTTCTTAAAAGTTTTTGAGCACATTCAAATGTGAATGCTCACTGAACTTGGTGTTTACCCAGTCTCATTAAAACAATAACCAGTGATTAAACATTAAGTGAGCCACAGCATCACCTCTATGTGCTCAAGAAGTTTGGCATGGGGCCTTCTGATAATATATTCAGTAGGCTCTCACATTACGCAAACTGACTTTTCCCCAAGTTCTATCATCTTACCTACTCCTGTCTCTTATACACATCTAGATGTGTATAAGAGACAGTACCTACTCTCTGCTAGTGCCTTTCATTTTCTCATTAGGTAGGTGGTCCACATGCAGCCAGCAAGTTGTCATCTCTGTACAGAAACATGCTTGAGTTATGTGTAAGTTGTCTCCCTGACTAGTCAATGTTTTTTCTGTTTGTGGGAAATTATTAGAAAGAAGTACATTAATTTAGCAATTGTGCAATAATTTGTCAATAAAATGTATACGTATAGAGTCTGCTAATAAGAAAATCCTTGGAGAAAACCAAATAGTCATCAGAATATTGCAAAGTCCCATTCCTTCTGGAACCTTCATTTCCTCCGTAAGAAAAGGCTTGCTATTGAAACTTTTCAAAGGACTTCAGTGTTGGCTTTTCAAGCATTGGGGCAGCTGAAGGATGAAGTGTAATCACACCCATTGGCTTGTCACTTATGGGGCTTCTTTAACACAAAAGCCTCAGGAATCAGGATGAGACCAGTCATGAATGGCCAATTGGAGTAATAATATTTTACATATTTTTCAAGTCGAACTGAGACAGGTTGAAAGAAGGAAAACTTACAGAGACCTGAGAAAGAAGAGGAGCCTATAACCAGAGTCTGTTGGAAACTTCTTGGCAGCTAGGAACCAAGAATTCCAGCAGAATTAACATTTTCTGTGAAGATTGTCCATATGAAAACAATACTTTTCTTNATGCAGAAATGTTTTCAAATCAAGATGTTAAGATGGCAGTATGACACACTTCAGATCCAAATGTTTATGACCGTGGGTTGACCTTCACTCTTCTCCCAGATATTTTCTCAAAATCTCATGCTCCACTNGCTGCGTTTGTTTATGGTGAGCTGTCCTAACTTCCAGCCTTCCTGTATGTATGCTACGTGCAGTTTTAGCTGTCAATTTCAATCCTGCCAGGTACCCCTCAGGGACTATCTTACATCCTCATTTAAGTTTCTTAGCCATCCTTTGAAGGAAATTTAAAAGTTACCCAAATCCTATAGGTGTCTATNACTAGGCAAGGAAGTATGACTTTTCTTTCCGAAGCCCACAGCTACACTCTGAAGTGTGCCTTAGTCTTTCCGTCAGTGCCTTTCCTTTGACAACTATACTTAACTCTATGTTGAAAATTCCTTTTAATAAACTCTAACTCTGCTTCATACTGGCTTATGATGAAATTCCTTCCTGTGACAAAGTCAAAGATCTGTTTTCACTTGAGTTTGGGCCCCTAAAAGACTAAGAGAACTCCTCAGGCATCTGTGGCCAAGAGTGTGGAGCTGTGCCCCTTCCCCTTTGCCGGATATTGACTAAGGTAAAAGGTGAAGAGGTAAAGTATATATGTAGTCTTAGATACCTACATGTATCTAAGATAGACTTGGACTATACAAGATACCTCAAATATTACTAAACTGAAAATTTCCCCACTAAACCTTTTTCCTCAAAGGCAATATAGATTTTTTGCCATGGATAGTTAAAAGACANGTTTTTCTTTATAAAATCCTTTGGGATTATTTTATTAAATAAACACTAAAAATATATATGTATGTATGTATGTATTGACTCAGGATCTCATGCAGCCTAGGCTGGTCTCAAACTAGGTGGGTAATAGAGTTTGGGTCTGAACTCTTGGCTTTATCTCCTGAGTATAGAGAAACAGGTGTTTACTACCATATCTAGTTTATGCTATTTCTTACTTTTTCATTTCTATAGTATTCTTTTATTTTACCATTTCATTTTGGATGGTTTCTATCTCTGTATCTTCAGTCTCACTAACCTATTGTCAATTTCATCCTATATACTTACCATGTCTTACACATAACTTTTCTTTTGGGACGTCCAGTTTGAGTCACCTTAATATCTCCTGTATCTCTAGTTATGTTTCCTTTCTTTCTTTGCATGGATTTGCATGACAGCCAGGCTTGCTGCAAACTCACAATCTCCCTCTCTCAGTTGACCAAGGGCGAGAAATACAGTGCACGTCACTGTGCCTGGTTTTTACTTGATTTTTTTTTTAAGTTTAAAACTTCATTGTAAAGAACTTACAAATAAAACACATCACACAGTAAGATTATTTGGACCCAAAGTCTGTCCATTTCAATGGACTTTATGTAGTGAGAACAGCCATTCTTAAACTGTGGAGCTTCACATTGGGTTTTACACTTTCACTATTAAATATAACTTAATACACTGATCCACCAGAAAATAAAANTGAAAAATTCATGACAGAGTTGAAAGCCAAAAACAATTAGCTTTATATACTCTTTCATGACTAATTTTAATCAATTTATTTTAATTAAATTAACTTAAATTTAATTAATATATTTTAATTACTTAAAAACATCACATAGACATACAATATATTTTGATCATATTATACTTCCTGAATCCTCCCAGATCTGTCCTTTCTTCCTTCCTTCCTTCCTTCCATCCTTCCTTCCTTCCTTTCTCCCTTCCTTCCTTCCTTCTTTCCTTCCTTCCTTCTTTCCTCCCTCCCTCCCTCTCTTTCTTTCTCTCTTCTCTCTCTCCCTTTATTTTTTTAAATAACTCAACTATTTGTGTACCCATGTGTACAGGGCCATCCACTGGAACTTTGTTGACCTACCAGAGCCCATAATCTTTTTTTAAAGACTTTTTTTTATTCATTTTACATACCAACCCCATCAAAATCTCAACACAATTCTTCACAGACCTAGAAAGAACAATACTCAACTTCATGTAGAAAAATAAAACAAACAAACAAAAAAACACCCAGGATAGCTAAAACAATCCTGTACAATAAAGCAACTTTGAGAGGCATCACTATCCTTGACCTCAAGTCTACTATAGAGCTATAATAATAAAATCAGCATGACATTGGCATAAAACCTGGTATGTGGACCAATGGAATCAAATTGAAGACCCTGACATTAATCCACACACCTATGAACACCTGACTTTTAACAAAGAAGCCAAAACTGTACAACAGAAAAAAGAAAGTATCTTCAACAAATGGTGCTGGCATAACTGGATGTCAACATGGAGAAGAATGCAAATAGATCCATGCACAAAACTTAAGTTCAAGTGGATCAAAGACCTCAACCTAAGTCTAGCTGCACTGAACCTGATAGAGGAGAAAGTAAGAAGTAGTCTAGAATGCATTGGCACAGGAGAACACTTCCTAAATATAACACCATTAGCACAGACACTGAGAGCAACAATTAATAAACAGGGCCTCCTGAAACTAAGAAGCTTCTGTAAGGCAAAGGACATGGTAAATAAGACAAAACGACAGCCTACAGAATGGNAAAAGATCTTCACCAACCCCACATCTGAGAGAGGGCTGACCTCCAAAATATATTAAGAGCTCAAGAAACTAGACATCAAAATACTAAACAGGGCCCACAACCTTAAAGAAAACTGTGTTTCCCTCCCCAGGAAACCATCAACTGTCGGTAGCTCTTCAGCTACAGGAAAGAACTTATGATCCCTTCCAACTTCTAAGCTGGGTGTTGACTTGAATGCTCTTGTTCAAGTCTATGATGCAACCTCATCTACGCTGAGCTCATAAGTTCAGTGTTTTCTCATGTTCAGAAGACACAGTTTTGGCCCTGTCCTTGCCAACATCTGGCTCTTCCTGCCTGTCTTCTGTGATGGCCTCCTGACCCTTGAGCCTTGGGGAGATTGTGTGTGATTAGATCAGACTTCTCTTTTAAAATTTAATTTTATTTGATATTATTGTGCTGTGTATATATAAAGATTTGTGTGTGTGTATGTGTAGGTATGCATATGCCATTATGCCCATGTCGATGCCAGGGGACAGGTTTGGAAAGTCAGTCCTCTCCTTCCATGGTTGTTTTCAGTAGTGGGAATCAGGTCATGGGGGTTTTGTGTCAAATATTTTAATCCAGGGAGCCATCTTGACTTGCTCTTGATATGACAGTGGAATGACAATGACTTTCTGAAATACTGTTCCATTTCACCCTTGAGTCTCACAGGAGGTCCAATAGATAATTGTGTGTTTTAAAGCAAAGTGCCCTGCAAAGCACCTTTCCTAATTCTCATGTCCTTAGATCTGCACCAGTCACTTCGGCCTTCTTGTCGTGGTTTGCACACACCAGCAGAGTACCTCTGGGTCTCCGCACCAGCACCAGCTGTTCTCTGTTTGTCTTTCCCATCATATCATTTTACCTCACTCTGTCACTTCCCGCTTCTTTTATGTTTCTATTAAATGTCATTTGATCAGAAGCTTTCACCATTGAGATGTTGTGAAATACCAACAACTTATACCATCTATTACTTTCCAGTCCATTTAATTTCTGTAAATTGTTTTCTGGCTCTTAACACTGTATTATATGTTATACCTTTATTAATTTCATGGTTTACTGTTTATCACAGTAAAAGTTAATTTCCATAGCAGTAACTTGGTCTTTTTTTGTACACTAATGTAGCNTATCACTACACCTGGCTTTGTGTTGGTGCTCAAAAACATTGTTGTATGAATGAATTACCACCTATTTAAAAGAAGAAGCTATTACAGTTCTTCTGAGTCTTGAAGTGACAGGACTATGTATGGCACATACTTAAGTTTAAAATGTGTGTGTGTGTGTGTGTGTGTGTGTGTGTGTTCTTATTTTTGAAGTGAGAAGCTTGTCACGTAGGTGGATAGAAACTTTTTCATGAAGCATAACTACATAAATCTTGTAAGAGCTCTAGCAACTTCATCATTGAAAGGAATATCCTATCAACAATGTTCCATTTGTTGTCTCTAGGTCATTGGATTTTCCTTACTAAACACTGATTTGCTTAAAATTAGCTTCAAGATCTACCTTGAGCTGCAAAGAGTTGTCATAAAGAGGAATTGACCAACATTCTCAAGGTTGACTCATTTTGATTTCTTCCTGGTACACTTGGTGGAATCAGGCAGGATCTGGTGGGTTTTCATTTGAATGGATTTTAAAAGAGAGGCCAAGTTTATCCTAAAAACACTGGGCAAATCTNTAATAGTGCTCTGCCAATGGTGTGAGCATTTCTTTTCCTTTGCTTCACATTAAAACAATTTTATAGGCATAGAACTATCACTTCTACTTTTCCAATAGGTCCAACTGTCCAGTCCTCACAAACTGAATGGTTTTTTCATCGATATATTCTTTTACTACATTAAATTATAATTGCCATTATTAATCTGCAGTGTATGTTCTTTTCACAGTAATATATGCCTTTTGTAACTTCACTTGGTATTTTATTATAAATGAGTAAGAGAAATCTTATATGAAGAGATTGTATGTAATATTTATTTCATTAATTTCTTTCCTTGTTTATATAAATTTTGAAAGATTGCATCATTTCTTTACAGAAATCTATTTATCTTGATGCTGTGGAAGTTGTTTGAGGAACATTTTGAGTTTTTCTTAGAATTTATAATTGTTGTAGTTCATCCAACTTTGAAGAGAAAAAAGAATGAACACATACTTTGAAGTCAGGCTCACATGTGGCATGCTTCTCTAGTTCCAGATTTATAAAATTTTATAAGAAAAAATATTTGCTGATTCCACCAGTTCTACCGTGACATTAAGTATAAAGACATGTAGCAATAATGGGGAAATAGTCTCAGTGCCTTCATAGGGCCCAAATTTGCCTTAAATCTTCCCCAACCAAATAAGTATATCATCAGTGCTTAAGAGAATTTGATTGTCAGATGGGTCCACCCGCACAAAAGGACTATAAAGCAAAGAGACCATCTCTTAGTGCTGCAATGGTCTGTGGTCTTGAATATGCATTATTTAACAACAGTCCAAAACTTCAAATGGAATGTTTAGTCACTTACCACACTTTATTCAAGTCATTTATTTAGTGTAGAACTTGCTACATCAGAATTTACACATGTATTTGAATTTTCCAACTGTGATTTACCAGCTCTATTGTTTGTCCCTGAAATAAACATAGTGGCCATGTCACACATTGGTTGTTAGAATTTAATGCTGTATTTTAAAATTCAACATGACATTCAGATTATACAAAGTATAATAAATTAACTTCCTTCATGTTTAACGGTTTATTCTGTTCTGCTATTTATACTTCTTACTATCACTGATAATAAAATTAAATTTTATTTATTATTTATTATTTTTGTATTTATTCTTTGACAATGTCATATGTTATATGAACATATATGAATATATATTGAACATATTCAGTCCTCAGTAGTCTGTCNTGCCCCATCTGGGCCCATTTTATCCCAGTGGTCCTCCTACTTTCATGTTTTCATCATTATGATCCTAAATTATATTAGGGCTGCTTGCATTACTGCAGGTTCAGGGTTATTTATTGGAANATCAANAGCTTACCAGTGACTTCACCATTGTGCTGGGCNAGTTTTTCCATTCNCCACTGTTCACTGCATAAAGAAGCTTCTGTGGCTAGTGGTGAAAACAGCACTAATTTNTGGGCATAAACATCAACATTTTTGAAGGTAATTTCCTTCATAGTTTTTAGAGAATTGTTTGAGTAATTTTTCAAAATTNACTCATTTTATAATAATAATACTATGGATATTAAAATTTGTTCATTACTGATAATATTAGCTGATACCTATTGAGAATTTTGTATCAGTTTCGGTGCTTAAGAGAACACCAACTTTCTCTTCGCACATTGACAGCATGATATTGGTTTTTTCACATTCCTCATTTTATAGCTGATAAAAACTGAAACTTATAGGCTTAAATGATTTATGAAATGTCACCTAGGCCTTCAATACCAAGGTAATCTGATTTTGAGAATATATGAATCATTTTTAATCAGCATGCTATCCTATGTACTTAGTGGGCATTTTTGACAAAATAGTTTTTAAAAAGGCACAGAGACATACAAGGATTACATATACAGCATGCTTATTAAGTCTAAATATGTATGTTCATAGAAAACCAGTGTCATTCCATTTCATAAAATAATCAAATATTGTACATTAGTCTTTGTTGACTGCAGAAATATGTACAACTAAGAATCTATTTTATTTTAAGGAGTAGTTTTTAATGTAAAGGTATTAACATAGTCTTACTGCTTATAACAGTAAATTGAACATTTAAAATAAATTAAGAATTTTTTAAGAAATATATTAATTATACAGANTTAATTAATGGTAANGCCAAGAAGTTAAAAATACCATTAAAATAATATTCTGTTTTTAAACTTTTTATTATATATCCTTTGGTAATTTCATTAACTAATACAATGTATATAAATTGTATACATTTGCCGTTCTCTGCAATCAACTCCGTCTGGATGCCCCCTCCACCTCCCAACTTCATTATTCCTTCCTCTTCTTCTTCTAATGCTCTTGTACACTGGTTTAATAAAATGCTGATTGGCCAGTAGCCAGGCAGGAAGTATAGGAGGGGAGAGCAGACTAGGAAAATGTTGGGAAGAGAAAGGGCAGAGTGAGGAGTCTCCAGCCAGACACAGAAGAAGCAAGATGACAAGGCAGAACTGAGAAAAGGTACCCAACCATGTGGCTAAATATAGATAAGAATTATCAATTAATTTAAGTATAAGAGCTAGTCAGTAACAAGCCTGAACTAATGGCCAAGCAGTTATAATTCATATAAGCTTCTTAGTGATAATTTTATAAGTGGCTGTAGGGCCATGGGGCTGGGCGGGACCAGAAGAACTCNGAACAGGAGGAAACTTACAGCAACATTTAGCACCCAACATGGGGCTTGAACCCATGACCCTGGGATTAAGAGTCTCATGCTCTACCAACTGAGCTAGACCAGTGAAACTTCCAGCTACATTCTCTTATAACCTACTGACTACAATTAGTGTTTCCTATACATTCCTTCATATATAGTCATCTACTGGAGCATGAGCAACCTACCATAGGCCACACCATCAATGACACCTACTCTCCCTCCTTCTAGAGACATTTCATGACAAAAGCTCCTCAGTTAGGACTGGCCTCCTGAGTCCCTCCCACATCCACNGTACAGGTTGACTGGCTTTAACTAATCTTGTGCAGGCAATCACAACTGCTGTGAAGCCATGAGTGCAGCAGTCCTGTCATGTCCCGAGGACATTATTTTGGAGCAACCCTCCTTGTGACAAAGTCCTGANTCTTGGGAGGGAAGAGGTGTCCTGGTTATAGCTGAGCATCCAGTCACTTAATCTCTGCACTTGGATGAGTTGTGAGTCTCAATATTAACCACCATCCACTGCACAAAGCAGTTTTTCTGATGAAGGGTGAGAGATGCACTAGTCTGGCCATAAGGACAATTATTGGAAGGCACTTTGATANTATGCCCCTTTCAAAAAATAACANTATTAGGTTATCCTCAAGGGCCTATGACCTCCAAGGCCATGGATTCTTGGCCATGTTTACAGTACCAGATATGGATTCCCTNTTTTAGAGCTATACCACTCCTGGGCATATAACCAAAGGGTTTTTTTGTCCTATTACAGAGATAACTTGCTCACCCATATTCATTACTACTCTATTCACAAAAACTAGGGAATGGAAAATGCCCAGATGGCTTGACTAATGAATGTATATCGAAAATCTGATACATTTGCACAGTGGAATTTTATTCAGCTGTAAGGCAAAACTGAAATTTACAGGTTAAATAGATGGGATTTTACTGAGTGTGGTATCCTAGGCCAAGAAAGACAGATACTACATGTTCTCTTTCACGTGGAAAGCATAGCTGTATATTTAACAGAGCGGAGATAGAAACCAGGAACCAAAGCAGAGTCCGTGAGGGATGGGAAGAAAGCTCAGATGAGGGGACATTAGGACACATGAGGTGTGAAGGGAGAGAGAGAAATCATGGAATGGGAATGGCTAAGTGGGAGGGAGTTGGGTTAGGGTAGAGGAGGGGCTATAGGAAGGGATAACTAACTCTAAGGATGTTTTTAAAATCCATAGGAAAACCTACTATTCTGTAAGCTTTAAAAAGAAAACTATGCACACATAGTTACATAGCTAAAAATGGGGCGCCTACGGGTGGGGACACAGCTTCTATATAGCCATACCTGAACACAGAATTTCTTGGGCTGGAGAAGCAGGTCGATAGTTGAACAATGCACGAGCCCCTCAGTTCAATTCACACTACAGTAAAATAAACAAAACAAAACAGAAAAAAATCCTCTTCTGGAACATGTACAGGTAGGAGTGAAGGCAATATTTAAACCTAGGTTGAGTTTTGTTTTTGTAGGTGAAACAATAATGGTGGAGGAAGTGCAAGCTGTCGGTGGGAACAAATAACTCTATCCTCCTGTCATTTGGGGCAATTTAGTTGGCATAGTATCATCACTTTGAGGTTTTCAATATTGAACCTTCAGAACTGATGAAAATTGGATACTTCAAATATTGGTTCAGGCATCTCACATTTCCCTCAACTAGTGTTCCTTAAAAATCTTTTGCTCAAGTAATCATCATTGCCCCACCTCGTGTGTCCATGGCAGACATTACTAATTTATCATGGCTCTTTTTAATTAATTAATTAAATAAATAAATTATAGCTAGAAAGAGTTCCAGAATTTTTATGACATGGTATCCCAGTTACCCCATACCAACAGGGCAGCATCTTCACTCCTGATGAGAGCTATTCGCTCTTGCTGGCGTAACCAGAAAAATGACAGTATTAAATCAGAGTGTCCTGCTCCTGTCTCTTATACACATCTAGATGTGTATAAGAGACAGGTATTTTATTTATCAATTAATCAGAGCAACACATATTCACAGCATACAGAACAATATCGCCATCAATAGTCAGTGGCCATAACAACACCTTGCTTTGCCTACATTGTGGAATGTTTGTAAAGATAATTGATATATCATGGGAATATCCTACAAGGAAGATAATGAATCCCTTCACCAAAATCGTCTTCAGCTTCTCTCACCTCTTAGGCACTTCCTTTGCTAGCTGTGAAATACCAGTAGGTATGCTCGCACAGCTATTATGAGGACGCAATGGAAGAACATATGCAAAAATCCCTCACACAGAGTTTGGCAGAATTTGGACTCAATAAAGTATCATTATCATCCTCCTCTCTGACCAGGTCTCTGGTCGTTGCTCATAAAGTAATGCTTGTGTTTTGCTCTGATCCCTTAGCATGAATNAATGTGTTTTAGACACATTAACATAAAAATCAAGAAATAAAATCTCATGATGGTTGAGGGTTCCTCTGATGGTATATGAGACTGATTCCATTAATTCTGATGATCCACTCCAGAAAAGATGGATGGAGCCAGGAAGGGTGTGCAGAGAAAGGCATGGAAAATGAGTTCAGAAGTAAGTCCAAGGGCTAAATGTCAGGGACAATGGGACATCATGATGGTGTCCTTGTCATTAGCACCAGACTAAACAGTGTGTGTGTGTGTGTGTGTGTGTGTGTGTGTGTGTGTGTGTGTGTGTGTTTATCTCAGACTTTATAACAGATAAACAAGCATTTTAGCAATCTACCTGTCAGGCACTACATTAAATGTTTNGTATAATAATGTTTAGTATAATTTTTACTAAGAAAAATAAGATCTGGAACAATTAATGAGTAACATTAATGAAATTAGGAAGTGATCAAGATAGAGCTGACTTTAGATATAACTAAATCTTGTTCATATGAGTAATATTATAATCCAGGCAACAATTCATCAGTGCAGCAGGGTCTGAAGGAGGAAAAAAGGAACATGGAGAAGTGGATAAATAAAGACTTTAGGAGTCAAAATGTCAGTTAAAATATAGAATGCCAAGTGAAATTTGAATTTCAGTTGAGTAAAGAATGATAATTTAGAATCAATAAGTACCAAATATTATGTATATGAAATTCAAATTTGACTGTTATTCTTATTGTCTAGATTGTGGAGACTTATTTAAGAACAAAGCAGGCAAACAAAAAATGAAGGGGGTTTGCCTGGATAAAATATGTGTACAAGGAACATTTTTTGGCCCTGTGAAGAGGGACAAAATCCAGGAATAGATCTAATACACACTGCTTAATATCTTCATTTCACAGAAAAGGAGTGCTTACAGAAGATACAGATTCTTCCTTTAAAAATGTCTTGCCAGTTTTGTAATCATGGAATATCTGGGTGTCTAACAGAAGCTAGACCATCTCTCTGGAAACAGCTTTACACACACTTCATTCCCTATTCCTGAAGCCAGTAGATACAATACTAAAAATCTAAAATTTCATGCTGTCTTCCATGCTAAAGTAGATAGCATGGCCTGTTGGGCAACTGGCATCAAAGCCCAAAGGACATAGAGTACGCAGTGATGTACNGGTAGCTATTTAGAATTGACAGCACTTANAGCACTTGCCAATTTCCAAGGCATAAATACTGCCATACAGGGCTGACTTCAAGCTAGAAACACAGTGTCACTGAAGGCAGAGCTGGGAAAAAATACATAATAGTCCAGCAAGCCATGGCAGGTATATAACACATATAAAAGTCCCCCATGAACATAGATAATGGCAAAATGTAATAAAATGATTAGGGTAATGAGTTTTGTGTATTTACTACCTTTGTCTTAATATGATTTATTTAATTATAAAGGCATATAATTTAATTTTTAATAATAAAAATACCTTGTGAAACTCCTGAAAAACTAAAACCAGTTCTTACTGGCTCAGCATGCCATTGGCAGGATTACTCATAGAATTGCTTTCTTGTGATTATAAAAATTGAAGATAGAAAATGTGGNGGTAAATGAGAAAGCAAGTTATAGGTACATTTTATTATCAATGAGCAGCTCTCCTCATNAGGGTTATATTTCTTATTTTATAAGTGACCCAGAGAATTAATGCTTTGGCTTAATTTTTCTGTTACCCTTCAGTCCATNGATGGAGAGGGGCTCTGCGTCTCCTAGAGCCTGAGGTATGCACTGAAGTAATTTCCATTTTGAAAGCTAAACTCATTCACTCACTCTTTTACAAATGGGTCCAATAATTTCATAACATAAAAGAAAGTTGGTTATTTTGGCACAATNTATTTCATAAGCACAATTACATCATGTTATATGTCCCTATGGACTTATATACCATTTTCTTCTGAGAATACCAAGGAGTTCACCTGAACAGTGAAGTTTATTTTTTAATTTCCTTTTATCTTCACCATCTGCCAATGTTAGGTGCTTAGAGAGTAAATGGTTCTCAATTTATGTTTATGTGTCCTTATTAGAAGAGTAATATGATGGATTTTTAATTCACTTAAATAAATAGTTCATTTTCTTTTCTTGTTCTAGCTTCAATTTATCTTAGATGTAATAAGACTACATATATATGTGTATATATATATATATGTATATATATTAAATAGCTTTGGTACTGCTTCTTTGGGATCTCTAGTTATTCAGAAACAGGAACAGAGTAGCAAAATTAGCAAATGTATGATTTTGAAGTTTCATTAAGTGACACTTTGTGTCTATATTATGCTATAATATGCTGGTAGGATGCAGACACTGTACGTTCCTCTATATCACATTCCCACAGAAGGACACAACTGCCAGGACCCCATCTATAAGGTCATCATTCATAGAATAAGCACAAATGTGATCAGTCAAGTCTTTCCAATAGAGCAATAGCCAGTGTGACCTCAACAGACTTTGGCTTTTGGAGCCAGATCGCTTTAGTGACAGACATAACCCTGGTGGGTCGGCAGCATCCTTCACTGCTCACTCTGCCATCTGCCACTGTGGAAACTTCATCATTAAAGCAGAGTTGTTTCTGGACAAATTTGCAAATGGTTTTGAGAGCATTATTATTGCACAGAATGTTACCATCTGTAAGTAGGCAAATCTGAATCACAATGTATGTCTACCGAACTCTCCTTCTCTATGTATATCTTAATAGGAAATGTGCATGCATTAGTCTAAAAACTAGGAACATTTCCTCTTGTATTATGGAATTATAACTTTCCAAAAGNCCTCCAGTGTATAATCTCCTCCCTTTAAATACGGCCACATTTAGACCATCACATTAAAAAGTTTCATTTTATTTCATATTTACTGTCCTTATTCACAAAGTATTTTTAGCTACTTGATATTATTNATTTATATATTTCATTATTTATCTTTGTCATGATACATATATCCTTNAAAAAACATCAGTGACAGGGCACCACCAGCCTTCTGGCAACTTTTAGNNCCATGGAATATTTACACAGATTATAAAAATGGTATAATGGCAACATTAAATCAGAATTTCCATAAACCAGACCTTATATGTATATAAATTCTACTTGCATTNTCAACATATTATTATNATTGCTTCTATATAGGTATCCAAAGCACAGAGACATTNAGTGATTGCTCCAAGTTACACAGCTTGGAAAGCAGTCCACCCTCCCAACTTGCCATAGGCAGAATAGGATTACAGTCACACACTGAAGATTTGAACTTGGGACTACAGCTTGTATGGTGAGTGCTTTATCCATCCCTATGGTGAGCCACATCTCTACACCCATATTTCTTTTTAAAATTAGGGAATCTTTGGATGTGAATGTTGATGGAATATGGTTAGCACCAAATTATCTGGATCATTAAAGCCTCCTGCTCATTAGCAACATGCCAAATAAGTAATGGNAGAATTTGACAAAGGGAAATTTCAAAATGAATAACCAACTAACACACCTTTTTCATTATCTTATAATGAAACTGTATAGCTTGGCCTTAATGTTTATGTCCACTAGATAATAGANTGCTTCCAGGAGAAATTTCTATAGCTTGGGCCANTTAAATGCACAAACATAAAGGTGTGATGGTTGCTAAGGGATCATTTTGTGCAAATTAGAAATCAGCCTATTTAGGCACTGGTCATGACCTTCCCTATCAAAGCCTCAGCGACACTAGTATTAAAGGAAAGTTCAGAACATTTTAGCAGGTGGATCAGACTAATATGCAGCATTTAAGGAACAATGCTGGCAGCATTATGAAGAGTGGATTGCAAGGTATTAGGCAGGTGATGGCTTAAGTACCTGTACAGCTAATGCAGGAAGAATAATGATGTAAATTTGAGGAGTGCTTCAGAAGAAGATTCACCAAGTTTCATCATGGAGTGAATTGGATGGTGGAGGGCTGGGAAAGATAACATTAAAAAGTAATTCGGAATGGAGTCCCAGCTGAATAGTTTGGGAGAATGATTCTGCAATAGGTATTAAATGACAGAAAAGTTAAAAGGGAAACCTTGGCTATTAAGACAATAAAGGAGGAGCAAATGGAGGTGATCAACAGGGTCAGGAATCAATAGGGGGAATGTGCCAAAGGGCCCCAATGGGAGCTCCAAAACAACCCAGGCTGTTGCCAAGGCTATTGATCGTTCTCTACAAACTGATGGTAAGGCCCTATTGCTGAAGACAGGATCTATACAACTCGTTGAACATGAAGAAGTCGTGCTGATGCCTACCTAAGGACTTCATCCCTACTGACTAGTGTGCAGCATANTGGAAGATATTCTGCATGCTAGCAAAGAAGAAAGGTAGACACTATCCAGCTACAAACCNTTTGGTTGACAATGGCGACCTGCCTCCAAGATACAGTACTGCAATAGTGGCACAAAGCTTGTGAGAGTAACCAACCAGTATCTGATTGGATATAAAGTCCACTCCATGAGATGGAACCCATCCCAGCTCTGGTGACCAAGAGCCTGAGACTAGATAGGCCCGATACCTAGAGGAAAATCAAATATTATTGTTCCGCTGAAGGAATATAGCAACAAAACGACTCCTAAAAATATTCTGCTATACTCATAGATCAATGTCTTGCTCAGCCATCATCAGAGAAGCTTCCTCCTATAGCAGATAGAAACAAATACAGAGGCATAAAGCAAGACTATATGCAGAAAATGAGAGACCTTGGAACACTCGGTCCTAAATGAGATGTCTCCATCAATTCTTCCCCCCATGGTCCAGTGAACCCTGAAGAAGAGGAGGTGAAAATATTGTAAGAGCCAGAGGGGCTGGAGGACATCAAGGAACCAAGTCTTTTTAAACACAATAGGACCAATGCACATATGAACTCACAGAGACTGTTGCATGGGGCTTACACAGGTCTGGACCTGATGGGGTCCCAGTGCTGAGAGTGGACATAGACACAAGCCCACACCCCTAACCCACAAGCTATATTCGAAGCCACTTACACAATTAGTTCTCTCCAATGGAGTCTCACTAGCAAAGCAAAGCACTCTTAAGGGTTTGCTAGCAGCAGATGGCAAAGACAATACAAATTCAGTGGTATTTTTGGAAGAATTTTTTGTCTCACAATGCTTTGGATATTTATCTCTTTCTCTATTTTTATTATCTTACAGAGGTCTTTTGCTTATGCATTATTGTTTCCAATTTTGTGTTTTCATGTCTCTGTATCTATATATGATTTTTTGGTGTGTGTGTGTGTGTGTGTGTGTGTGTGTGTGTGTGTGTGTGTGTGCTTTTTCTTTGGCTCTTTATTTTCTGTTCATTTGTTTATTTTGTCTAAGTTGAGTTTTTTGTTTTCATTTTATCTTATTTTATTATTTTTCTGTTTTAGTTGTCTGTTTTTGAATGAGAAAGAACAAGAAAGGATGTGGATTTGTGTGGAAGAGAGGGTAGGAAGGGTCTTGGAGGGGGAATTGGAGGAGGGAAAACCATAATCAGAATATACTGTATGAAAAAATCTATTTTCAATTAAAAAGGGAACATTATGCAAAAATTAAAAATATAGACTGTATCTTGTAAATCTANGGGTGGTACCCTATGAGATTTCCTCCATCTATGTTGGCATATCAACTTTTGTTAGAACCATTCATGTCTTCTCTATGTAGCCATGTTGGTAAGATTTCATGGGTGTTCCTGTCTTAGCTAGAAGGCACAGTCACATAGCAGATTTCCTTGTTTCCTGATTCTTACNATCCTTCTTCCCTCTTTTCTATGATGTTCCCTGAGTCTTGTATGCAGTTGTATGGTGTTTGTCAATTAGGGCTGGGCATCCTGTGGTCAGTCAT
The DNA here is from genome assembly GCA_001675575.1 of Neotoma lepida. Taxonomy (NCBI): domain Eukaryota; kingdom Metazoa; phylum Chordata; class Mammalia; order Rodentia; family Cricetidae; genus Neotoma; species Neotoma lepida. The sequence continues at coordinate 50,903 of LZPO01076151.1, forward strand.
TCATTCCGTGAATTTTGACTAGCTGTGGCTTTATTCAATGGTCTCCTTCTGCTGCAAAAAGAAGCTTCTTTGATGAGGAGTAAGATCTATTCTTATCTGTAGGTATAAGAATAAGTATTTAGAATGTAGTTAGGAGCTATGATTGTTTAAGAAAGTGACAGTACTAAGTTCTCATCTAAGATTTATGAACTCACTAGCCATGTTTAATTGGCTGGGTTTACAGTACTAGGCATGACTTCCCTCCCATTTTAGTGGGTCTTGAGTCCAATTTGACAGAACTTGGTTACCACCAAGATATAAGAGCTACTACTGCACATTTAGGGACATCCTGCTGTACTGGTAATTGTCATGTCNCATAGGCATCACAGATAGGTNGAACTCATGATTGCTTTCACCCTGTGGCAGCTTGCATANCACCTTCCAGGCCTGTTAAAGGTAGATCTCAGGGAAGAGGCTTTTGTGTTAGTGGGCTTTTAAAAACATATTTATTAATTTACAATTTATGTGAATGTATGTGAACCTGCATGTGTTTATGTGTACCGTATGCATGCTAGTACCCACAAGGGCCAGAAGACACTGGCTCCTCTGGAATTGGAGCCACCATAGTTGTGAATCACCTGATGTTGATGCTGGAAACCAAACTCAGGTCCTCTGCAAAGCAGTAAGTGCTTTAATCACTGAGCCATCTCTTCAGCCCAGGGCTGTGTTTTTTGTAAGATTTTTTGAAAACAGCACATCGTGCTCCCTGAGTGAACAGTAGAGCAATGGTGNATATGAAAGATGATGGGTGCTGAGGACTGGTTACTCAAATGAGGGAAAGCTTAATGAAGGCCCCACTTCACATAATAAATGCTACTGATAGCATTTAAGACATATAACTTCTAAACTTAGCTTATCTTTCTTTTCTCATCTCTCTTTTCTCCATAAAATTTTTCTTATCCATAAAATATCCTTGCATGATCAAGAGCATAGAGAAATTTTTTAGTAACACACCAGGCATGTATTGTTCCACACATGAAATAGCCCTTCTTCCACAAAAATCTCCAATCCTCCATCACCATGGAGCATACTTCTATCAGTCAGATAAGATTGTTTCTTCATTAAGATATATATATTATATATATATATCATATATATATATATATATATAACTTTATCCCATTCCAAATACCATCAAATTATTTTATGTTGCACACATCACTCTGTTTCACTTAGACTGTAAGTGCTTAAAAGCTTGGCTTGTTTTGTTGCATGAACATAACACTTATGCAAATTTCACTGTGTTGTTCCACATTAACTAATTAAAAATATGCACTTAATTTCTGTTGACCATGGTGTTAATGAAANCTTGTGGTTCTTGTCATCTCAGAACTAACATCTAGTAGGTAATACTACTAATCAAAGAGACTTGGATACTATAGTTTCGATGAGTTTAACTGTCATGATGATTGCGATGGTGATATGAGGTAATGTTTATTGAGTACTTTAAGTGCTATATATGATCCTAAATACTGTATATGTTTTATCTATGTCTTTTTTTAATTGAAGGTTAATGAATGCTTCCCTAAAAAGTGAGTGTGTGTGTGTGTGTGTGTGTGTGTGTGTGTGTGTGTGTTACTGCAAGGAAAGCATTTCTCACAGGAAATGAAGGTGAATCGATACATGTATGTGGTGGATACAGGGTTTTGTCCTATACAGTGAGACTGTACACATCATAGAGCATAATTCTGGAAATAATAACAACAGCTAAAACCAGATGAGATCTGTCATCCTCCTATGATAAACAGGGACCCTTAATCCAAGTTCAAGGTTACCAGTCCCCAGTGCCAGGAAGAGTCACTGGCAATTGCCTGATTCCAGGAAGATGAGGTCCTTTGCGTGACACCATGATGTGGCCTCTGCAGACCATAAGGCCATTTCTACTCCATCCAGTAGCAAATACACACAGTGAAGCAACATATTTCATGATTCCTAAACACCAGCAGTTCACATTCTTCCCTTGACTTCTATTTTAAAAGAAAATAAAAAAATATAGACTACAGTAGTACATCCCCATATTAATTTCTACATAGTTNTGATCTATAAATTATATCTCTCATTTTCTTCTGAACACATTAGGTCTGGCCTGAAAATGTGCCATGGCTATTTCTCTCAGGCCACATCCCTGCTGTAATCACAGTGGACATTCTTATTTTGGGTGGTTTACATTGGTGAGGATTTGGGAAGCACACAGTACGCCATCCAAGATCTAGTTAACTTGTCATCAGCTGTCACCTGGAACTCATTATGTAGCATCTCTCCCTTAGTATGTCATATCATTCTGTTCTAGGGGGACTAGGGGAAAGTGTGCATGTAAACTGAAGTACACAGAACTTGGGTTGGAGCACATTCTGAAA
>LZPO01076152.1:29953-41987 GCA_001675575.1 Neotoma lepida
TTAGATCATGGTGTTGGTGCTGGCTCTTCTCCCTCAGTTACCTGAATGTCTAGTCTCATGGCAGAGGCATGCTTACCACCAGCTCTGAGAGCCATATTTACTGCTCCAACTCTGGGAAGCTTCTACATCCATTGTGCCACCAAGTAGCATGCCACTGGCTGCTCATAAACAGCATATAAGTGTTTGGTAGTAGGACCATAGGTTGAAATGCCATATGCAAATGGACATTGCTTGTCTGGACCACCCAGTCCCAAATAACGAACTCAGAGGCTGAATATGAATTATAAATGCTCAGCCAATAGCTCAGTTTTCTAATAGCTATCTCTTACACTTAAATTAGTGCATATTTCTATTTATGGTTTGCCACATGGCTTAGTACCTTTTTTCAGTATGATGTGTCCATGTTGCTCTCTCTGTGTCTGCTAAAGACTCCTTACTCCATCCTTCTCCTTCTCAGAATTCTCAGTTTGGGTGCCCCACCTATACTTCCTGCCTGGCTACTGGCCAATTAGTATTGTATTAAACCAATTTGAGTAAAAAATCTTTACAGTGTACAAGATTATTCCACAGCATTAGACTTATTGTTTTGATATGGAATACAATGGCTATAATTGATTTGCATAGAATTTTGGATTTGAAAATAATTTAAAAAATACTGCTATGTTATATTTACTTAGATATTATTACAATTTTTTGTTTATGTGTGTTTGATGTGTGTGTGTTTAGGGTGTTTGTATTTTCATGCATGTGCATATGAATATGGAAACCCAAAGTTGATTTCTTGTATTCTTCTCAGTCACATTTTCCACATTATTTATTGAGACAGAGTCTTTCACTGAAAATGGAACTCAACAACTGGATTTTCCAGCCAGCCTGCATGCTCTATGAATCTCCTGCCTCTTCCTCCTTAGTGCTGGAATTACAGAAGGTATTACGCCTGCTGGACATTAGGTGTTGAAAGTTGAACTCCAATTCTTCTGCATATGCAGCCCATGCTTTGCCTGCTGAACCATGTCCACAGCTTTATTTCAAATTTCTTTTACTGATCTCTTGTAATTTCTAGTGTACAAATTCTACATCTCTTTACTACATTTATTTGGATGTGTTTTGTTCTTTGTAGAACCTATTGTGTTCTAATCATGTGTCTTGAAATCATAATAGGCTTCATTTATTTAGCATTTTCCTCCTTTGNGATGTATTTCTTAGTAATTTCTATAATCAGCATTGAATCATGTACATATGATTTCCCCTTCTCAGTATCTATAGTTGAATTCTTTCCCCCTCTTCATTCTTCCCTTTCTTCCTCCTTCTTTTTCTTTCCTTCCTTCTCTCCTAAACTCCTGTCAGTCATCTCTTCCTCCCTTCCTTTCATATCTTTCTTTGTCATTATCCCTTCCCTCTTTGCACCTCTCCCTCCTTTTTGCCATCTAATTCTTCCTTCTTTCTACCCCTCTCTCCTTCCCTCCCTTTCTTTTTTCTTCCTTTCTTCATTTCCCTTTCTTTTAATTACATTATTTCTCTCTATCCCTTCTCCTTTCATCACTCCTTTTTGCACTCCTCTTTCCTCCAACCTTCTCTCCCTCTCTTCTTTTCTTGCTTCCTTTGCTCTCTTCCCTTCTCCATTCTTTTCTTTATCTTCCCTTACTTTCTTCCTTCCATGAACTTTTGCATAATAATGACAAATTCATATGTAGACTTGATAGTGCAGGTGTCATAGCTATTCTGGCCACTACAGATCTANTAGACATCACTCTAGTATTATCAAAGCAGTGAGAACAATGCATAAATGATTGGATACAGCTACAACCCAATAAACCTTGGCAGAAAGGAGTCTATAAATCATATTTATCCCATGAATTGGAATTAAACAACTCCTGATCTAAACTTGTAAACATATCAATCATTTCTAGCCTCTCAGTGTGCTCAAATTTGATGGTTACCCCAAAGTTCATGCACTAAATTTATGTGCATGGAGTTTGAAAGTGGATTACCAGTGTAGTGATGAGGTGGATATGGCCCCCATGGAACACATTAGTGGCTTTACAGAAAAGGAAGAGACTAAGACCTGCACCTGCACACTTTTTCACTTTTGTCAATAATCATGCTTCTGTTTGTGTATAATGCAGCAGGGAGAAGGTATTCACTGGATGGCATGGACCTGGTATCTCTAATGGGCCAATTAGTTTTATGTCAATTTGACACATGCTAAAGTTGTTTTAGGAGAGAGAACTGTAATTGAGAAAATGCCCATTCTAAATTGTGTGGAGGCCCACAAAGGTTTCCTAGTGAGATCTGAGCTTACTTTACCCAGCAGAGCTGAATTAGATGAGTGTTTGACCATGTGCATGGTTTCTAGGTGATTGGAAGGGTCTATACTTGGTTGAGCGGGGGGAGGTCTTTTGCTCCACCCCTTGGCATTCCTATAAATAGCCCTTTAGAAGAGACAAAAGGGGCTAGCGGATTAGGATTCAGGCCCTCCCAAGGTTATCCTGTGTTTTCATCTGTTTCTCTCCCTTCTATCCTTCTATCTAAATGTCTTATCCCTCTTTCCTTAAAAGTACCCTGGGGTAAAATGTGGGAGCCAGTCTCCCAACTAGGTTCCCAAAAAANTGGTCTGTGGGAAAGCCTGTGGCCCATTTTCTTGATTGATGATTATTGACATGAGGGAGGCCAGCACATCTTGGCATGGCATTTCTGTTTTGTCAACCTGGGTGCTATAAGAAAGCAGTCTGAAAAAGCTATGGGGAACAAGCCAGTAAGTAGTACTACCCATGGCCTCTAAATTGTCTTCTGCCTCTAGATTCTTGCCCTAACAACCTTTGGGTAAGAACTGTAATGCAGAAGTGTAAGTGAAATAAACCCTTTCCTCCCCAAGATACTTTCTGTAATGGTGTTTTATCACATCAGTAGAAACCATATTTAATATATTTTACTTCCCAGATTCTATAACTGGGAAAGAGGAGTTCATTTACTTCATTGTCTATGTCATCTATGGGCTTCTATCACAGCAGCACAAAGTGNCTGAAGCTCTTTGTAGTTTCATGTATGTTGAGCTACTTGCTAGTGTTGTCATATTTCACACTTTCTATGTTTTTAGGCTCACACATTGTTTCGAGTTCTACCGTGCTATTAACCCATATAAATGAAAACCAGGCAATGCCTAACTTTTGTAGAATTTTGCTTAGACATTTTTGCTGGATAGGGAAAGGACAATAGCTTCAATCATATATTTCAGAATGATACTAGAGCTCAAAAATGATTTTTAAATACTGCTTTATAAGCACTATGATTAACAAAAGATCTTATGTACACAATATGTAGATAATAAAGTTCCAGTGAGATGAAAGCTTCTAAAATCCATTTCAAATTTAGGTGTGGTGATATAGTGTACCCCAATAAAGCTTGCCTAAGGATCCGAAGACAGAGCCAGCCACTGAATTAGACATATAGGTCAGGCAATGTTGGCACACACCTTTAATCCTATCACTCGGGAAGCAGAGATCTGTCTGGATCTCTGTGAGTTCAAAGCCACACTCGGCTACATGAAAGAAACAGAACCAAGCAGTGGTGACACACATTTGGAAGTAATATGGCAGGACACAGAAAGGTATGTAAGGTGTGAGGAAACAGGAACGCGCTCTCTTTTTTTCAAAGAAATTTTTTATTCCTTTTACATACCATTCAAGGATCCCTCTCTTCCCTCCTTCCACCCCCTCCAGTCTTCTCCCACCCTTCCAAGCCCCATTCCCTCCAACAAGAAGGTAAGGCCTCCCATGGGGAGTCAGCAGAGCCTGGTCCATTCAGTAGAGGCAGGTCAAAGTCCCTCTTCCCTGCCTCAAATCTGTGCTAGGTGTCTTGCCATAAGTAGTGGGCTCCAAAAAGCCAGCTCATGCACCAGGCATGGATCCTGATCCTACTGCCAGGGGGGCACCTTAAGTGGATCAAGCTACACAACTGTCTCGCTTATGCAGAAGGCTCAGTCCAGTCCCATAGAGGATCCACAAGTGTTGGTCTAAATTTCATGAGATCTCACTAGCTTAGTTTGGTTATCTCTGTAGGTTTCCCTATCATGATCTTGATGCGCCTTGCTCATAGAATCCCTCTTCCCTTTCTTCGACTGGACTCCTGGAGCTCGGCCTGATATTTGGTTGTGGATCTCTGTATCTGCTTCTACCATTACTGGAGAATGACTCTATGACAACAGTTAGGGTATTCACTGATCTGATTACTGGGGTAAGCCAAAGAACACGCTCTTTTGAGACTGAGGATTTCATAGAAGTAACCTAGTGGCTGGCTGTTCTGCTTCTCTGATCTTTCAACTTTCGCCCCAATATCTGGCTCTGGGTTTTTATTATAAGACCTTTTAAGATTCATGTTACATTTAGGCATGTAACAAGCATTGTCTATTCCATAAATACATTGTTCTATTTTAACTATTAATTTCATGTTTTAAATGCAGGTGCACATGCTTAATAAAATGCAAATCCATGGTGCCTTTTTCCCAATACATATTTTTAATCAGTATCAATATTTAGCTTTTGTTAAACTTTTGAAATGAGTTAAGAGCATTTTATTTTGGAAGCAGGGTCTCACTATGTTTGTCAATCTCATTATCTTCCTGCCTCAGCTTTCTGAGGGATAGGATTACAGAAATGTACCTNTTTGAGTCTGGAATTTTTTAATCGTTAAATTTTACATTTATTTATATTTTATGCACTGGGAAAGGGGCATTCTCTCATCATAACATACTTGTGGAGGTCAGGGTACAATTTGCAGAACTCAGTTTCTTCTTCCACCATGTGGATCCTGGCTACTGCATTCAGATTTTCAGGCAACTCTCTCTGCATACCTCACAACACTGAGTTATAGGGTTACATTGCCACGCCTGGCTATTCATATGCATTCTGGGAATCTGAACTCAGATCCTTTTACAAATGATATCTTGCTCATCAATCCCTCTCTCAATTTCCTCTTCCTTTCTTGTCATTATCACACTTGGCTTTTACCACATCTTGACCCTAAGATGCAGAACACAGGTGTCTGATTTCTGTGTGACATTCAGGTGATAGGACTCCTGCAGGCAATATTATTTCTAACCCCCACAACAACTGTATAAGTCAGATATTATCACAAATTTAACATTATAAGACAGAAGTTTAGTAAGTAAATGGCAGGCTGTCCTATTGAATTGATACAATCCATATCCAAGTTTCCTGAAAACTGTAATAAAAATTTATTTACAGGTATCAACAAACAGTATAAAAGAAAAAAACAGCATAACCCAAAGCTTGGAGTTGTGATTCAGGCCTATAATCCCAACAGTTGAGAGGCTGGCATTGGAGGATTGCAAAAAGTGGAGGTCAGCACAGGCCATATACTCTACTCCAATACAGTCTGACTGCATTGTTGCAATCTGAGATAGTCTCAAAACAAAACACAACATCAACAAAATGGTATAAAGTTGTTTGGAAGCCTGAAGGACTATAGACATGTACCAACTGACTTAACTTTTTCATACAACAAGAACAGGGGAGAATGAAAAGCAAAGAAGCAACTTGGGATACAAGCAGGGAAGCAAGAAAAAATTCAAGAACACATGAGAGTAGAGGTGAAAATATGAGGGATGAGGGCTATAATCAAAACAGTAACACTGAAAGGAAATTTAAGTACAGATTTATAAACAAAATCAAACATGGGAAACACTAATCAAAAGCAGCTTTGTTGCTGAGAGTACTGCATACAGTGTCTTGTACCAAGGATCAAAAAAGCAGGAAGTACCCTCAGACTCACCAGTAGCTAAGAAGGCAGAAGGACATGATGCTAACTATTTAGTTGCTGGTATTTTATCAGTATATGTTAATTATAAATAATAATAGATTTCATTTTGCTATTTTATGTATGCTTATATAATACANACATATGATACAGCTTGATATATGATATAGCATTTGTTATCTTTAACAGTATACAAGTTAGTAGCTTTTATAAGACCAAGATTTTGCAGTTTTAATACTGTTAAAGGAGTTCAACTGAAGAGGGAGGTCCATAATCTAACTCCAAAGCCACTCTTTCTTATGGAGTACAGTAGCACAGAATAGATTTTAATATTGCCCATACCCAAAGGACATTTGAGTCTCTATAAGATTTAGTCCAGTGATCAGATGGAGACACTGGAGCAGGAGTACCAGGAGAGGCTTTTCAATGTGATGGATGTCCAGGAGAGCACATCAGGCTCCAGGATCCAGGGATACTGATAGATGCACTGAATTACAGTGGAGCAGCTGACTAGGTAAACTAAAAAAATTGTAATCAAATAAGGTGGGTGGCAGAAGAGAGCAGAAGCAAATGATTCATATCTTACAAGAGTCAAATTGGCAGTTTGGTTCAGTTAGGAGAGATGGACCCTTTGGTACACAGTTATGCCCTTCCCTGGTTTTGGCACCAGCTATATAAACTATCAGAATGACTTCTCCATGGTGTGNCTAAGTGGAAGGTTTTTATTATGTACATATAATACATAATGGAATATAATTTTATTATATATATACACATACATACACATATGAGAGAGAGAGAGAGAACAGCAATAGACATTTGGAAGAGTCCAAAGCAAAGAACGAAAGAAGTAGACTAAATATGGTGGCCAGGTGGCTGAACCTAACCATGAAAGAAGCAGGAGAGAGAGAAAGGGGTCATGAAGGAAAAGAACATGAGACAAAGAGAGAAAACATATATAAAATAACAGGTTTATATGGAAAATGGGTAGCTGGTGGGAGGGAGGTGAGATGGCTAGGAGGCTAGCATGGGCTTTGAAATTATCTAAGAGATACATGTGATACTGAGGGAGTCTGGAACCCAGCGTGCACTTTGGTAAGCTAATAGGCACCACAAATAGCCATTTGTTCCTTAAGCCGGTGATAAGGGAACTAACTTCTTATGGTAGANGGAAAACTGTTTCATAAGTTCCAGAGGAATGCTAACTTTTAACTACCAGATTTCTTCCTATAATTCATATAGAGCCCATCTCCAGATATTTGAAGTGCCTCTTAGAATTTGGAGAAATATAGAATTTCCTTTGGAAAGTGGAGCCTCACCAGCCCCTTCAGCTAGCATTGGTAGTCACAATCCTGTGCAGGTCTTGTGCTGGTAATCAGAATACTAACACAATCTTGGAGTAGGAACCTCTCATCTGGGATTCCTTACCTGTCTAGGATATTTTCTGAACACGGCGAGCTTAATGTCTATAACATCTTACTGTCCATGCAGATCTTCTTGAAAATGTACCAGAGGATGAGTGTCCTCCACTAAGATAAGAGGGAAGCAAAAGAGGAAGAGAGAAATAGAGTGCAGTGTAGTAGAAAGTTTGTCCAGTCCAGCCTGGCTCCCACAGCCGCTTTGATCCCAGTAAGCACACAGAGGCTCATATCATTTTTCAAATCATGGCCGTGGCAGGCTTCTAGTTAGCTAGCTCCTACATCTTAAATTAACCCCTTTTTATAATCTATGTCGCCACGTGTCCCACGTGGCTTTACCTGTGTGCCGTTACATGCTATTCTCTAGATGGCCAAATGGCGTCTCCTCACTCTGCTTTCTGTTTCTCCTTCNAATCTCCNGCCTAACCTTATTCTGCCTCACCATTGGCCAAACAGCTTTATTTATCAACCAATCAGAGCAACACATTTTCAGAAAGACATTCCCATCAGTGCAGGGCTGCACATCAAGAGAGAGATAAGGGAAAACCCCCAAACNNCTGAGGAAGAGATGTTCAATACAGAAAGCAGGTTGGAGCCAAGCCAACAGAGAGCATATGAAATGTCAATCATGTAAATCAGTGTGTGGCCTAAGTCAGGTTCAGTAAACTTTCTCTACTAATAGAGAGGAAATATTTCAGACTTCATGTCACAGAAAGCAAGTACTGGAATTAAATGTGAATGTCAGTGGCTGGTTCTACATAGAAAACGAGGCAACAGGCCAAGCTTGCCAATGGATTTGCTGACCATTCCTCTCAATGTAAAATAGACTTCAGATTTCACATGCTACTAAACAAAATCATGTATCTAATTAATAACTTTAACATTGTCTATGATGACATGACGGTATTTTAGATTATTTGGTTAAATGAAATGAATACTTTGTGAATGTGGCCACTGAAGTTTTCAGTTGACAGAGCTGGCTTTCCATTTACTTTCTCTTGGTCAAATGTATAAGATTATGGTTGCACCATATGTGTTAAGGTTTCCAGTTTAGGATCTGGGAACACATCTCAGTTGGTAAAGTGCTTGCTGCACAATCATGGGGTCTGGAGATTGATCCCCAGAACCCATGAAAAAGTGATTATAATGGTGTGTGCTTGTAATGCCAATGTTGTGGAGGTGGAGGTAGAGGGATCCCTGGGGCTTACCTGCCACCTAGCTTAGCTTAATTTGCATGTCCCATGATACATGAGAGTCTGTCTTAAAAAAACATGGTAAATGCATCTGAGTGGTGACAGGAAAAGTTGTTGTCTGGCTTCCAGATGCACATTCACACGTGCATACTCACACATTTGTGACTATGTATGCATATGCATACACGTACACTCACAAATAAATGGTTTGAAAGGTTCATAATTTCTGTGAGAATAGATAAGAGGACTGGTCTGAAGNTGAGATAATAAAACACGAAATACAAGCAAATGCACTGAGGGCAGAGTGACACCAGAAGATAGTGGTCAGGGCTACAGGGAACTAGACAGATAAAAACCTAGAAAGCAAGAACATACAACTGTAGTAAAGCCAAAGCAATTATCCAAGATAGGATGCCTAATACAGTATATTCAATTCTGTAATACTGAAAAGATGCAGTTCTGCAATCATAGAACATTAACACTTGATTTCCACTTAATTGTGACCTAGCTTATATTGTGGATTGAGTGTAAACTCTAGATGCACATGTTTGAAGCCCTAATTTGAAGCTGGTAGCAATGTTTGGTAAGGTTGTGGCACCTTTAGAAGGTGAGGCCTTACTGGAAGAAGTGGGTCACTGGGAATGAGCTTTAGAATTTTGTAGCCTTGCCCCACTTATGGCTCTCTCTCTGTTTTTTGAGTGAAAATGGCATGGGATTGGTCATCTTATGCCTGCTGCCTCCATGCCTCCAAGATCTGAAGCCACCTAGTCTAATGTCATTCTTCCCTGTAGTGATGGATGGTATCCATCCAGAACTGTAGGTCAACATAACCCTAACCCTTTTTTCCTTAACTTCCTTTTGTCAAAATATTTTGTCACGGTAAGAAAATAAACTACTATAGCTCAGCTGGCAAAATGGCAAGATGAAAACCATGACGAACAGAGGCAGAGCACTGAAAGTCTGAGACACAAATCCTCACAGCTCATGGGGGAAACACTAGGAGGATATTTTAAATGAAAATTAAGAATGATAAAAATCAACATGATGCTTAGGAACAAATTCCCAAACAGTCAACTAAAACAATAGCAAGATTAATATCTTGCTTAGGGAAACAGGAATTCGGTTGAGAAAAACCAGTCAGGTGGATTTTATGGTAATCTATGTAGAACTAATTCTTTAATTTATGTGTGTGCATAGCTAATAAATGTAAAGTAAATTATTTAAATAAATACAAGAGAATATAACTTTCCAATATGAAAAAAGTAAGGGGGTTGTGAAGTAAGTAGATTAAAAAGTCCACTGAATGGGCATATTTNTCAATGAGCCTGAAACTGAATCTAAAACAGACCAACTAGACCTTATCACATGTTCACTACATGACACAAAAGTAATTGACTCATGATNAGTGACAGATGGATGTAATCCCAGCAGGCCAGCTTATTACTCAGGCATCAGCAGGGCCAACAGGGCCTGTCTCAGTCCTATCATTGTATTTTTTTATTCCAAGGAAAGAAATATGCAACAATGGGCCTGTGAAAATATATGACATCTGTGTTCTCTCCAAGTGGTCCTCCTACGTCAAAAAGCCAAGGTCTCTTCCTGTGTGATTGTGTTGATGTCATCGTCTCAGGAATGGGTATAGGTCAGAAGACATCCAGGATTTTCTCCTTGCCCTCTAGNCTCATCTCTTTTCAAATATTGGCCCTTAGAGGCAGCTCTGAATGTGGATCATTCTGGAATTTTTTTGTCTCATTCTCCACCAAGATCTGAAGCCACTATCATCATCATCATCATCATCATCATCATCATCATTATTATTATTATTATTATTATTATTATTATCACCATCATCATCATCACTACAACCACTATCACCATCATTATTGTATTGTTATTATTGAAACATGAGCTCACTATGTAGTCCTGGTTAGCCTGGGATGTTCTATGTAGATAAGGCTGGACTTGAACTCACAGAGATCTGCCTGCCTCTGTCTCTCCAGTGCAGAAATTAAAGGTACAATAACAACTCAAGTTTTAAAATTAATATAGAATGTTATAGCTTTCACAATGGCATGTTTAAATGTATGTGTATCAGTGTTTGTATGTGTGTGTGTGTGTGTTGTAGTTATTTGCCTATACATGTGTCAGTGTGTGCATGTGTGTTATATTTGTGTGAGTGCACAAGTGTGTGCATCATTGCAATGACCAGACACTGAAATCACTTCTTCCTCAGTTGCTTCTCCACCTCACAGCTTCAGCTAGACTAGCAGCCCAGCTCCACAGAATCTCCTTGTCTCTGCTTCCCCAGGGCTGGGGTTAAAAATGGCACTGTCCCTGCCAGTTTATACACCAGGATCTGGGGATCCAAATTCAGATCCTCAGGATTGCTCCACAAGCACATTATTCCCTGAGGCACCTCATTAGGTCTTCATGTTGGTATTGAAATCTGTATGTTGTTATACTTTATTCTTCTTTGTCCTAGTGCCATATGCCCTCTATGATTGTCCTTTAACCCCCTCTTTCTGACCTCTTTCCTTTGCCATTTAGTGCCCCCTTCTGCTTTAATGTCACATGTATTCAACTGCATTCTCTTTTTTCCCCTTCTTTTTAATAGTCCCCTTTCTGATTTCATGTGTCTCACACACAAACACAAACACATATTCACTCATATTAATAATGGTCACCAATGTGTACATGTTTGCTGTGTTCAAGTCTGCATATGTGTGTGAGAGCCAGAGNACAACCTGAGTCCTGCCTCAGGATCACTGGCTGCTTTTTCTTTGTGGCAGAGTCTCTCATTGCCTGGAGCTCAGCAAGTGCACTGTTGGAACTTGTGGTAATGAAAGTGGTCAGAGAAAGGAGACTTGAGGCACAGTGAAGGATTGTGATGGGGGGACAAAGAAGAAAAAAGTACAGTGACATATTTGTAAATACTCTTCCCTTTCCTAAGATAAACAAAATAAATATGTATAATAAATTTTTTAAAAGTAAGACCATCTCTTCTGTCAGTCATGTGAAAGTAGGAAGCATAATTTTTTAGATTTATTATTAGTGTATATATACATCTTTAGGTATGAAGTGAGTTGCTGAGTGTAGGCCTAGACATGACATGTCACAAAATGAAAGTACTTACAGTATGTCTCTATGTAATATTGTTACCTATAAGACTTATTCCTTTGAATTGTATTCCTGTAACTCAGTGACACAATCTTACTTCTGTAATTCAGTGACACAAATTTTTTCATGAGTGTATTTGTATATGTATTCATGTGTGTAAAGGATTGTGTGTGCAGTTGCATATTTGGGCTGAGGCATTTGTCGTGTGTATGCATGCATCTGTAGTCCAGAAGAAAACCTTAGACATTGTTTCTCAGACACTGTGTACTCTGGTTTTTGAGAGTATCTCTTACTGGAATTCAACCCACCAAGGGTGCTCAGCTGACTGTATAGGGAGCTTGGGGATTCACCTGTCTACACTTTCTCAGCACTTGGCCTTTTCACATGGATTCTGGGAAATTAACTCAAGTCCTCTAGTTTGCACGACAAACACTTTAACAACTGAGCTTTTCCCAAGTCACTTGATGTTTATTTTGTTTTAAATTTTTTTACTCATTTTACATACCATCCATAATCCCCCCTCCCATCCTT